>JAXCGZ010002462.1:17500-20000 GCA_037179515.1 Halocaridina rubra
TGAAAGTTAGGGGTTTTTCTCTAAACAATTATGTAAATAAGAAACTTCTGTTCGTTGTTACTAATTTTACTTGGCAAAATGACAAATTCATTTTGACTTCATTGTACACCAGCTTGTATATTATGTTTAATGATACATGTATATGTGTGCATTTATAGTTTGTGTAATGCAGGCGATGTGTAAATGCACAGTTTTGGCTGGCCACAAACTTATGCGCTTTGCCTTCCAGGAGTCTCAAGGGATTTAGCTAGTAAGTACATTTTTTTTTCAATGGGGGAGGAAAAGGTGGTACTCAAAGTGTTTTGGGGTTTCAATTAAGGATATGTCGAGTGAGTTGCATGAATTCATGAGGTGAGTATATGATGGCGAGTGCTTTAAAATCATTTTGGGACATACCTTAGAAAAATAATACACCTACAATTCCCTATTCTAAATTAAGAGGTGTACCGTAAAGATAGGATAAAATACAGACGAGTAAAAAAAAAGCAAATTATTGTTATAAGTTTGGAGTCCACCAAGAAAATGACAAGCTCAACCATCCCAAAATGACTCACATATCTTTCCATCGCCTCGGCAACACGTAATTATGAGTGTAGAGACATCCTTCGCAAGTTAGATAACTATTGTCAGGCCAGTGCAATACAATCCTCATTAAATGTGAGGAACGACAATGGAATAGCATCATTACAAACTCGAAAACTCATGTTAGTCTCTTCGCCATCACGCAAAACAAAACAAAAAAATTCCTTCAATAGTAATATAAAAACATATAATATTCATCGTATATGTTCCTATGATATTACTTGTTATCAAAAATTAAAAATAAAAATATGGTCTTTAAGACTCAAGACCATTTTTTCAAAATGTCTATGATCTCTATCCTGAAAGCATTCAAGCTTGCCGTACTATAATGCAAAACTTATAAGCTTTCGTCGCCAGACTTTTCTTAATGATGACATTTCATCATGCTCTCTTGCCGTCATATTTTAATTACATTTAGTTTGTTAATTCCAAATTGACAATGATAGAAAAAAAAAAATAAATAAATAAAAATATATATATATATATATATATATATATATATATATATATATATATATATATATATATATATATATATATATATATATATATATATATATATATATATATATATATATATATATATATATATATATATATATATATATATATATATATATATATATATATATATATATATATATATATATATATATATATATATATATATATATATATATATATATATATATATATATATATATATATATATATATATATATATATGTATGTATGTATGTATGTATGTATGTATGTATGTATGTATGTATGTATGTATGTATGTATGTATGTATGTATGTATGTATGTATGTATGTATGTATGTATGTATGTATATATATATATATATATATATATATATATATATATATATATATATATATATATATATATATATATATATATATATATATATATATATATATATATATATATATATATATATATATATAAATATATATATATATATATATATATATATATATATATATATATATATATATATATATATATATATATATATATATATATATATATATATATATATATATATATATATATATATATATATATATATATATATATATATATATATATATATATATATATATATATATATATATATATATATATATATATATATATATATATATATATATATATATATATATATATATATATATATATATATATATATATATATATATATATATATATATATATATATATATATATATATATATATATATATATATATATATATATATATATATATATATATATATATATATATATATATATAATGCATATAAATAAAAAGACCTTTAATAGATATAGAGAAAAAATTAATGAGTTGATAAGTATATAAATAAATCAGTACATAGCGAAGAGAGAGAGAGAGAGAGAGAGAGAGAGAGAGAGAGAGAGAGAGAGAGAGAGAGAGAGAGAGAGAGAGAGAGAGAGAGAGAGAGACGCTACAGCCTGACCACCGAAGCGTATCAATTGAGCGTCACAGTTAAACTCGATTTTGAAGACTACCAACATACCACCCAGCCTAACATATATACCTTTTCCATCGACCAACCCTCCGTCCCTTCCATTTCCCTCCCAGATCATTGCACTCACCCCCTTATGCCCAACCCTTAAGCCCTTTCCCTAATATCTTCCTTTAAGAGCCTCCTATATCTTCTCCACAGACAAGTTAGTTGGTAAACTGGCCCACAACTTGCTGTGAAGAGGAAAGTTGGATTTTATTTTCATTTTTATCTTTTTTTTTATAGATTTACATCTCGTGCAGTTCTTTTTCATAGGTCCCCTCCAGTGGAGGTCTCGTTTACCTTTTTCTCCCCTATATAAATTATGCCAGAAAGTTACATATCTTTTAATTATCATCCAAAAATCGCTTTCCGATACACGAAC
>JAXCGZ010002462.1:27500-35000 GCA_037179515.1 Halocaridina rubra
AGAAGCTGAAATAGAGGTTCCGAATATAGAAGAGGAACAATCGAGAGATTTAAGAGTTGCAGATGAGACGAGTCAAGCAAGAAATAGCTGCACTGGGATTACCGCTTCCAGGGGTATTCAATATCAACAGTAGGACCGCAGCAGAAGATTGGTCTAAATGGGAAAAGGCCTGGAATTTGTACAAACTCCCAACTGGAATTCGCACAATGCCTAAAGCAGTGCAAGTGGCAACAATGCCCACAGTCATAGAACCAGAAGCGAGGAGAGTGTATAATGCATCTTACTTTGCAGACGGAGAAAGCCAGAGACTAGAGTCAGTGCTAAAGATGTTCAGTGACTATGTGAAATCATTGGCCAACACGGCAGTGAAGAGGTATAAATTCAACTCTAGGAAGCAGAAAGAGATAACTCCTAACTAAATTCTACGGGACAGGCTGCTGTTCGGAATACACAATGCCAAAGTAAGGACATGTCTCCTATGAGAGCCAGAGCTGATGCTGGACTGAACGCTCCAGATATGAAGAGCAAGTGACGTGACGAAGTCAAGTTTGAAGCAGAGTAGTGAGAGTAAAGAAGTAATCCTCATAACAAGGCAAAGCAACAGTCACAAATTGTCAGAAATCCATCTACGCTCTGAAAGGAAGGTCATGAGAAAGGCACAAGATGCAAGTACTGCGATGGAAAGCACGAACCAAGGAAGTGTCCAGCGTATGGACAGACATGCAACAAATGTGGAAAGAAGAACCATTATGCACGAGTGTGCAAGGCAAATGTGCATAACATTCAAGGGAAGAGTACTCCAATACTGATGTCTTCGCCCTCACAGTCAACACACTCAGAAACGAGCTAATGGCGACACTGAAGCTTGAATCAGGCAAATTCATCAGATTCCAGATAGAGAGTAGAGCTACAGTGAACGTGCTACCACTAGAAGTGTACAAGAAAACTACACAAGATTTCAAGCTGTGACAGATTACCAAGGAAAGCTGCGAGCCTTTAGTGGCATATGGAAACTTCTAATTGTCGTCATTAGGAACAGCTATTCTGAGAGTGTGGAGGAAAGATGATAGCTGCAGGATTAGAGTACACATCGTCCAAGGAGACCAGTTCCATGCTATACTGGGAAGAAGAGCCAGTGTAGGCCTTTGTCTCATCAAGCAAATGGACAACGATGCAATGTTGAAGCCTGACATATGTTTGCAAGCAGTGTACGCCACCAAAGTTGTGCCTAAAATAGCTATGATGGATGATCTGTTCAAGATATATCAGGAAGTCTTCAGTGAAAATGCGGGCAAACTAGAGGGAACGTAAAAGATAAGACTGGACTCAGCTGTTGAAACGATCCAAGACGCGCCTCATAAAGTGCCGGTACCTCTAAGGAGTAAGTTGAAGAGTTACCATCTGTGGATGACGGAACTGGGAATCATTGATCTAGTGAACAAGCCATCAGAATGGGTGTCGTCCATGGTGATAGTGCCGAAGAAAGACGGCGATCTGAGAATATATCCTATTCCGATAGTCGAAGAAATTGCGACTCAGTGGGTGCACGGGTGTTCACAAATGTGGATGTCAAGAAAGGATTCTGGCATGTGATACTTGACAAAGAGTCAAGCAAGCTGACCATGTTTAACCCTTTAGTGGGCAAAGGGCCTGAACATGGTGCTTAATTCATCATTTTTGGCGACCTGCCAGCGCCATTCAAATGTCTCAGTTATGCTCACGTCACTTTCAGCCAATAGCAGCGCGTATTGGCTGTGCTATACGACAGTTTGGGCTTGATATTCCTCTCTGTTTTCTCTTACCTGGTTCTACAAGAGAGCATACTACGTTTTGACGGCAAAGTGAGCAGATCTGCGACGAGACACTCATCATTTTGTAGCTACAGAGACCCGAGAAATGGAGGTAAGTTCTTGAAATATTTTATTTTTCATAGCTAAATAGTTGGTGATCATCTTGAGATAATCCAGAAAAGTTTTTGTGACCGCTAAACCTACGAAAGCATTGAGTGAAAAATAAAAGGAAAACTTGAAGAGCCCGTACTGGCTTCAAATCGGTTTCACTGGAAAACGTGTTTTAGCTCAAACATCCTTCAACGGCTGTTTCGCATGACATACGGGAAACCACGATTTCTAAATTACATTAATGTTTAACATTAGTTAACGTAAACATATAAGTGAATAGAATGTTTTGGAACATTCTAGTGTATTTTTTGATTATCCTAGTGATATTTTAGGCTATTCACAAGTTTTATATTATATTCAAAACCATGATATAATTTTTTTATTTTTTATTTTTTTAATAATGATTGAATAATTATAGAATAATTACATAATAATTATAGCATAAATATGTAATGATAATATTGATTACCAAATTAAATTATTATTATTGTTAGCTAGCTCATTATTTACTGATAATTGATAATTTTTTTTCTCTTTCAGACTAGACATTTCTATGGTGGAAGGAGTTCTTCCCCACTGACCCCAATGAGAGTGACAAAGACAATCCTGCAGACATCGGAATTGATGCTGATGATGTGGACAATGATCCTGATTATCAGTAGTACCTCAAAGCTGCCCTACCAGACGATGCCTGTGAAGAGGAGGAAATTCAATCACCTCGTAGCAAGAAACGAAGAGGTAAATGTAATTTCATTTGTGGTACTTATGCTCATGTTTGTTCTCTTTTTATATTTGCAGGAAATTTTATTGCTCTTCATTATATATATATATATATATATATATATATATATATATATATATATATATATATATATATATATATATATATATATCATATATATATATATATAGAGAGAGAGAGAGAGAGAGAGAGAGAGAGAGAGAGAGAGAGAGAGAGAGAGAGAGAGAGAGAGAGAGAGAGAGAGAGAGAGAGAGAGAGAGAGAGAGAGAGAAAGAGAGACTGTGTGAGTGTGTTTTGAATTTCTGTGTTTCATCAGAGAGAGAGAGAGAGAGAGAGAGAGAGAGAGAGAGAGAGAGAGAGAGAGAGAGAGAGAGAGAGAGAGAGAGAGAGAGAGAGAGGAGAGAGAGAGAGAGAGAGAGAGAGAGTGAGATTGTGTGAGTGCGTTTTGTATTTCTGTGTTCATCAGAGAGAGAGAAAGAGAGAGAGATTGAGTGAGAGAGAGAGAGATAGAGAGAGATTGTGTGAGTGTGTTTTGTATTTGTGTTTCTTTATAGAAATTGACAGTTGTTTTTCCTCTTTTTTTACAGGTTCTAAGCATCGAAGTTTCAACCCAACAGCAGAAGTAGCAGAAGAGGAGGAGGGGTGAGAAACAAGAGGAGGAGGCTGGCACTGACGCTGGGGGTGCCACAGTTGAAAGGAATTGGGTCAAGGAGGACATAAGTAACCCTCCTCTACAAGCCGTTTGAGCATGCAGTAATGCCCATTATCCATGACCCATTCTGGTACTTCACAAAGATGTTTGACATGGAACTCCTTGACCACCTTGTCTACCAGACGAACATTTATGCAAGGTAAAGTGACCTCAGGACGACCTTCATGACAGCCCAATCGGAGATGATTGTATTCCTCTGCATACTCATCTACATGGGTGTGGTCTACTTGCCTTGCATTGAAGACTACTGGGTCACTGACAGGAGGGTGCTCACTCATCTGTACAAAACTCCACTTCGTTCAAGACGCTAGCCACTGAAGATCTTTGGGTACTACCTGGATGTCTGCATTGCTAATGCATGGCTGTTGTACAAGAGAGATATCACTAAGCTCAGATAAACCCATGCCCCTGAAGAATTTCGTCTCTCTATCTCCAGGTACACTAGACTGCTCGAGAAATGTGCCTCTCCTGCTCCGGAGGCTGTTTACAAAGTGACCCTCCCTGTTAGAGTCTGGGGTCAGCAACAGTGCCACAGTCAGTCAGGGGTAATACCCTCAAAAGACATATTCCCATCTTCACCCCCTCGAGGCAGACATGCAAGAAGTGCCCAACAATGTTACTCTTTGATTTTTTTGCTATTTTGAATTTTGTATATTGTATAATCAAGGTAAACAAAAGAGTTACAGTCTCATTTCCTTATTTGATTATATTTTATTTTTACATATATTCAATTTTCAATTGAGGGAAAGTTGTAAAAAACAGCAAAATTGTTAATAAAAGCATATATTCTTTAAATTGGTAAAATAATAGTGGTTGAAAAATATCTCAAATAAAAAAACAAATGGCACAAATATAAAATAAAACATGCCAAACTTAAAACATGCAATATTTTTACATAAAACTAGATTAAAAACATTTCATTTTAGATTGCTTTAGAAAATAACCATAATTTGTTGAAGGACATTCCCTTAACTTGCAAAGCATCCAAATTGAAACACTGCTGTCAAAAGTCGATTTCCTGTGAAACCGGCAAAGATCCAATTGAGGATACTTTCTTATGGGGGTCTACACCCCCCCATTTTGAAAAATGTTCTAAGTAAAAAGTTCTTAGAAAAAATTCTTCTACAACATGCTAAAAGCGTTTCTCTTTGACCTCATTATTTCTTATAGTGCCCGTTAAAGGGTTAATACTCTATTCGGAAGATACAAATGGTTGAGGATGCCATTCGGAATATCAATTATGCCTGAAGTGTTTCATCGCAGGATGCACCAGTTCGTGGAAGGGCTGCATGAATTTCAAGTGATCCATGATGATTTCCTAATATTGGGATACGGGAAGACCGATGACGAAGTGATAGCTGATAATGATGCTAATCTGACAGCTCTGATGGAATGATGCAAAGAGAAGAATGTAACCCTCGGTAAAGCCAAAAGCACATTCAGAGCCAAAGAAGTGCAATACGTGAGTCACAGATGCACCGTTGACGGCTCTAAGACAAATCCAGAGAAGGTGAAGGCGATAAGAGAAATGTCAACACGAAGAGATGCAGAACCTGTGGAGCAGTTTGTAAGCATGACTGCATTTTCATTTTTGTGCATGAACATTAGAAGTCTTGCAAATAATCTTCAAATATTTGTTGATCAATGTTTAACAGAAAATAATATATGTGATGTAATAAGTTTTTCGGAGACTAGGCTGGATAATGATATTGAATCATTGTATAATATAACATGTTATAATATGTACACTCAGAAGAGAGACAGGAAAGGTGGAGGTGTATGTATGTATGTAGCAAATAAGTATAGCTCGAGTGTTATAAAGGAGTGCAGTATGATGGAACGATTCATTGAATGTGTTAGTGTACAGGTACATAACGGTAAGGAAAATTGCTTTTTCGCATCTGTATGTAGACCACCGAAGGGGAACATGCCTGAATTCCTTGGAGCTTTACTGAAAGTATTTGTACAAAACTATTTATTTATTCGGTGATTGGAACTTGGATTTGTTTAAAACAAATTATCAAAGAGTAACTGATTTTATAAACATAATGTATTCACATGGCTGCTTTCCACTAACTACTAAACCCACAAGAGGAACTGAAAATAGTGCATCTCTTGTTGATCATATTTGGACCACAAATCTTGAAGACAACATAAGTAAATACATAGTGTACACCGACATAACAGATCATTTCGCAGTATACTCCCAGTTTAAAAAAGATCATAAATTTGATGCATATGTAGAAAAAAGACATTACTCTGATGATAACATAGCTAAATTTACTAGAGATATATCACATGAAAAATGGCAACATATCATAGACCTAAATAGCGCAAATGAAGCTTTTGATAAATTTCACCGTACATTTAGAGATAAATTTCTAAACTGCTTTCCTCTAAGAAAATTGACTGTAAATAATAAAAACAACAGATGCCCACATATAACTGCAGGATTAAAAAAATAATATCAAAGACAAACACCGATTAGAAAGGCTTGCATCAAAATGGCCTTTGTCTTTTGGAATCAGATATAAAGCTAACAGGAACAAATTAGTAACACTACTTTGAGCTGCAAAAAAATTTAATTTTCAGGATAAGCTTAAGAAGGAACAAGGAAACAGCAAGTCCACCTGGAATACAATAAACAGCCCAATGGGACGAAAACAATTTAATCATTCAAAGGAAATCAAATAAAAAATTGATAATGACCACACTGCTAATATCTTTAATGGTCATTTCTTAACTATTGCATAACCAACACAGGAACAACAAAATATGCAACAAAACTCACACCGCCAGTTTCTTAATAATCCACCAGACTTTTCGTTTTACTTGTATCCTGTAACAAGTGAGGAAGTCACTAAATATATAAAAACCTTAAAACCAAATACAGCGTCGGGATATGATGAAATTCCATCAAAACTACTCCAGGTCACTGCCCATTACATTGATACCCCACTTACCCACATAATCAATCTATGTTTTCAGCAAGGATGTTTTCCAGACAAACAAAAAAGTGCAAAAGTAATACCTATATTTAAGTCAGTCAATAAAGATGATGAAAATAACTATAGACCTATTTCAATCTTACCGTCCTTAAGTAAAGTGTTTTAAAAAGCGATTGTTCGGAGACTTAAAGAATTCCTTGAAAAGTTCAACCTATTATCTGAAAATCAATACAGTTTTCATAATAATAACACCACTGAAAAAGCAATAATGAACTTTACAAGTGATGTTTTTCAAAATTTGGAAAATAAAAACTCTGTTGCAGGGGTTTTCCTAGACTTGTCCAAAGCATTTGACTCCTTAGACCATGATATACTAATAGAAAAACTAAATTGTGTGGGTATTAGGGGAACACCATTACAGTTATTTAAGAGCTACTTGAAAAATAGAAAACAAGCCGTATATTGTAATGGGAAAGCATCTTTTTTGCAAACTATTGAGAGGGGAGCACCACAAGGATCAATACTGGGCCCACTGTTATTTTAAGTTTATATAAATGATATTTCCAATGCCAGCAATAAAATAAAATATATTCTTTAAGCAGATGACACCAGCCTTCTCTTGCATGATAATAACCTCGACCACCTGCATTCTGCTTTGAAAAGTGAACTAGAAAAATTTAACAACTGGGTCTCTGCTAATAAATTAAAGCTAAATGTTTCCCAAACTGATTATATCTTATTTCAAAATAGATTTGTAGCACACAATATTGGTCAAGTTAATATGAATGGGTATGAAGTTAAAAGAGTTGCTTGTAAGAAATTTTTGGCAGTAATTATTGATGAAAATTTAAGTTGGAAATATCATATTCCATCCGTCTGCTCAAAACTGTTCAAGACGTGTGGCATTTTGTATAAAATTCACCATAACCTAACAAATGAGGCCTTAAAAAGCATATACTATTCCCTGTGTCATCCTCATATTATATATTGTTTGTCCATCTGGGGTTGTACTTGGCCATCAACTGTAAGGGATGTATTTGTAACTCAGAAAAAAACTGATCAGAACTATTACATATAGTGGAAAGTATGACTCAACTTCCTCTTTATTCAAGGAGCTAAACTTGCTTAAATTTAATTACTTGATACAATATTTCTGTCTTATGATTATGCATAGTGATATTAATGATAATAATCATA
>JAXCGZ010002462.1:40000-55533 GCA_037179515.1 Halocaridina rubra
AAATTACTCTACAAAAGATTAACTTCTTTCACATACGTTAACTGATGCAGTAAAACAATACCCGAGATGAAGTGATCAAAATATGAGGCATTGTATTTGACATAATGATTGACAAGCAGACAGAGTGATAGACAGAGCTACAGAAAAAATCATGGCTATTTATCTACCTATCTATCTATATGTCTGTCTATATATCTATTTATCTATCTATCTATATGTCTGTCAATATATCTATTTATCTATCTATCTATCTATCTATCTATCTATCTATATATATATATATATATATATATATATATATATATATATATATATATATATATATATATATATATATATATATATATATATATATATATATATATATATATATATATATATATATATATATATATATATATATATATATATATATATATATATATATATATATATATATATATATATATATATATATATATATATATATATATATATATATATATATATATATATATATATATATATATATATATATATATATATATATATATATATATATATATATATATATATATATATATATATATATATATATATATATATATATATATATATATATATATATATATATATATATATATATATATATATATATATATATATATATATATATATATATATATATATATATATATATATATATATATATATATATATATATATATATATATATATATATATATATATATATATATATATATATATATATATATATATATATATATATATATATATATATATATATATATATATATATATATATATATATATATATATATATATATATATATATATATATATATATATATATATATATATATATATTACCAAGACCGGGACTCAAACCTAGGTCTTATGATTACTAAGTCAAGGCGCTACCACTACACCACAGAAGGTTAAAAGGAATCCAACCTTATAGCTTATATCTGCTATACTTAGGAATGAACGCATTCTAACTGAATGCCACTATGTTCATATTACAGATTCCCCAACCTCACTCGTGGCTTCATTTTAGCATTTAATTCAATTCCCAATCTCATTCGGGCCCTGAAATTATCAAATAAGCACATTATATATGTGAAAACATGAATCATTTTTTACCCCGACCGGGACTCGAACCTAGGACTTATGATTACTAAGTCAAGGCGCTACCACTACACCACAGAAGGTTAAAAGGAATCCAACCTTATAGCTTATATCTGCTATACTTAGGAATGAACGCATTCTAACTGAATGCCACTATGTTCATATTACAGATTCCCCAACCTCACTCGTGGCTTCATTTTAGCATTTAATTCAATTCCCAATCTCATTCGGGCCCTGAAATTATCAAATAAGCACATTTTATATGTGAAAACATGAATCATTTTTACCCCGACCGGGACTCGAACCTAGGACTTATGATTACTAAGTCAAGGCGCTACCACTACACCACAGAAGGTTAAAAGGAATCCAACCTTATAGCTTATATCTGCTATACTTAGGAATGAACGCATTCTAACTGAATGCCACTATGTTCATATTACAGATTCCCCAACCTCACTCGTGGCTTCATTTTAGCATTTAATTCAATTCCCAATCTCATTCGGGCCCTGAAATTATCAAAAAAGCACATTATATATGTGAAAACATGAATCATTTTTTACCCCGACCGGGACTCGAACCTAGGACTTATGATTACTAAGTCAAGGCGCTACCACTACACCACAGAAGGTTAAAAGGAATCCAACCTTATAGCTTATATCTGCTATACTTAGGAATGAACGCATTCTAACTGAATGCCACTATGTTCATATTACAGATTCCCCAACCTCACTCGTGGCTTCATTTTAGCATTTAATTCAATTCCCAATCTCATTCGGGCCCTGAAATTATCAAATAAGCCCATTATATATGTGAAAACATGAATCATTTTTAACCCCGACCGGGACTCGAACCTAGGACTTATGATTACTAAGTCAAGGCGCTACCACTACACCACAGAAGGTTAAAAGGAATCCAACCTTATAGCTTATATCTGCTATACTTAGGAATGAACGCATTCTAACTGAATGCCACTATGTTCATATTACAGATTCCCCAACCTCACTCGTGGCTTCATTTTAGCATTTAATTCAATTCCCAATCTCATTCGGGCCCTGAAATTATCAAATTAGCACATTATACATGTGAAAACATGAATCATTTTTTACCCCGACCGGGACTCGAACCTAGGACTTATGATTACTAAGTCAAGGCGCTACCACTACACCACAGAAGGTTAAAAGGAATCCAACCTTATAGCTTATATCTGCTATTCTTAGGAATGAACGCATTCTAACTGAATGCCACTATGTTCATATTACAGATTCCCCAACCTCACTCGTGGCTTCATTTTAGCATTTAATTCAATTCCCAATCTCATTCGGGCCCTGAAATTATCAAATAAGCACATTATATATGTGAAAACATGAATCATTTTTTACCCCGACCGTAACTCGAACCTAGAACTTATGATTACTAAGTCAAGGCGCTACCACTACACCACAGAAGGTTAAAAGGAATCCAACCTTATAGCTTATATCTGCTATACTTAGGAATGAACGCATTCTAACTGAATGCCACTATGTTCATATTACAGATTCCCCAACCTCACTCGTGGCTTCATTTTAGCATTTAATTCAATTCCCAATCTCATTCGGGCCCTGAAATTATCAAATAAGCACATTATATATGTGAAAACATGAATCATTTTTTACCCCGACCGGGACTCGAACCTAGGACTTATGATTACTAAGTCAAGGCGCTACCACTACACCACAGAAGGTTAAAAGGAATCCAACCTTATAGCTTATATCTGCTATACTTAGGAATGAACGCATTCTAACTGAATGCCACTATGTTCATATTTCAGATTCCCCAACCTCACTCGTGGCTTCATTAAGGCATTTAATTCAATTCCCAATCTCATTCGGGCCCTGAAATTATCAAATAAGCACATTATATATGTGAAAACATGAATAAATTTTTACCCCGACCGGGACTCGAACCTAGGACTTATGATTACTAAGTCAAGGCGCTACCACTACACCACAGAAGGTTAAAAGGAATCCAACCTTATAGCTTATATCTGCTATACTTAGGAATGAACGCATTCTAACTGAATGCCACTATGTTCATATAACAGATTCCCCAACCTCACTCGTGGCTTCATTTTAGCATTTAATTCAATTCCCAATCTCATTCGGGCCCTGAAATTATCAAATAAGCACATTATATATGTGAAAACATGAATCATTTTTTACCCCGACCGGGACTCGAACCTAGGACTTATGATTACTAAGTCAAGGCGCTACCACTACACCACAGAAGGTTAAAAGGAATCCAACCTTATAGCTTATATCTGCTATACTTAGTAATGAGCGCATTCTAACTGAATGCCACTATGTTCATATTACAGATTCCCCAACCTTACTCGTGGCTTTATTTTAGCATTTAATTCAATTCCCAATCTCATTCGGGACCTGAAATTATCAAATAAGCACATTATATATGTGAAAACATGAATCATTTTTTACCCCGACCGGGACTCGAACCTAGGACTTATGATTACTAAGTCAAGGCGCTACCACTACACCACAGAAGGTTGAAAGGAATCCAACCTTATAGCTTATATCTGCTATACTTAGGAATGAATGCATTCTAACTGAATGCCACTATGTTCATATTACAGATTCCCCAACCTCACTCGTGGCTTCATTTTAGCATTTAATTCAATTCCCAATCTCATTCGGGCCCTGAAATTATCAAATAAGCACATTATATATGTGAAAACATGAATCATTTTTTACCCCGACCGGGACTCGAACCTAGGACTTATGATTACTAAGTCAAGGCGCTACCACTACACCACAGAAGGGCTAGGACGGTTCCCTTCTTGCGAAGGACTTGTTTTGGCAGATGTAATTGTTACCCTGAGTGCATGCCCTTACTAACCTCAGACCGTGACTGGGCGCGAACCCTCGACCTGATGCCTCAAAGTCGCGGACGCTACCGATTGAGCCACGGTGACTAATATATATATATATATATATATATATATATATATATATATATATATATATATATATATATATATATATATATATATATATATATATATATATATATATATATATATATATATATATATATATATATATATATATATATATATATATATATATATATATATATATATATATATATATATATATATATATATATATATATATATATATATATACATATATATATATATATATATATATATATATATATATATATATATATATATATATATATATATATATATATATATATATATATATATATATATATATATATATATATATATATATATATATATATATATATATATATATATATATATATATATATATATATATACATACAGGGTGGACCATAATGATGGGAAACATTTTAAATGCTATTTTCTCGGATGATAAAAACGACATGGAATATAAAACATATTTATTACATAACTGATACACAGGAGTTTAACATGTTATCAAAGATTTGAATAATACAGCAAGGTTTTTTGCTTCCAGGTATTCATTTTGGTGACCCTCATAATGCAGTGGACTCCAAAATAAATTGCATATATAGTCGAAGAATACTTCACCAGCCAAAGACCCATCATTGCAGCCCGAAGAAAATTTCGACAGCATTTTGGAAAGCGAGAGGCACCATCCCAAAAGGTGATATTCGTGCTGTTACAAATTTTCGAGAGACAGGCGATGCCAGGAAGAGAAAATCCCCAGGTCGACCTCGAACATATCGTAGTGCAGAGAATTGTGGACGTGTGGAGAATGCTATTACACAAATTCCTTCTAAGTCTACTCGTCGATTGGCTCAACAGATAAATCGTCCTAGAACCAGTATCAACAGGATTTTAAAGCAAGTATTGCATCTGCATCCGTATAAGGAAAGACTCTTCTTGAGTGGTTTATTAATATGTGCAGGGAGGAAGAGGATTTCATACATAGCCTGATTACTTCAGATGAAGCTCATTTTAACCTTTCTGGTTGTCAATAAAAAAAAATTGTAGGTTTTGGGGTCGTGAAAGTCCTCAAATTACGCATGAAAGGCCTTTGCACAGTGAGAGGGTAAAAGTGTGGTGTGTGATGACTTCTTCATGTGTGATTGGTCCTTACTTTTTCAAGGACGAACATGGTGTAGCTGTAACAGGTACTGGAGAGCGTTACAACCACATATTGAATACCTTTCTTCCCGAGTTACAAAGGCTTAATTTGACAGACGTGTCGATGCAACAACAAGGTGCCACTAGTCATACAGCATGACTTTCAATGACAACACTTCCAGCAAATTTTCCCGGACAACTCATTTCGAGATTCGGTGAAATCAATTGGTCATCCATATCACCTGATCTAACCCCAGTGGACTATTTTCTGTGGGGTTACCTAAAAGATCGGGAATGCGTAGGCAGGCCCCACACAACAGCGGAACTGAAACAAAGCATTCATAGAGAGATTGCCACTATTCCAGTTGATATGCTAAACCTGACTTTAGGTGATATAAGAAATCGAGCTCTTGATTGTTTTCATCGTGATGGTGACCATCTCAGGAATGTAACAGTCAAATCTTATATAACATGTTAAACTCTTGTGTATCACTTATGTAATAAATATATTTAGTGCTCTGTGTGGTTTTTTCTAATAAGAGAAAACAGCATTTAAAATGTGTCCCACCATTATAGTCCACCCTGTATTATATATATATATATATATATATATATATATATATATATATATATATATATATATATATATATATATATATATATATATATATATATATATATATATATATATATATATATATATATATATATATATGTATGTATGTATGTATGTATGTATGTATGTATGTATGTATGTATGTATGTATGTATGTATGTATGTATGTATGTATGTATGTATGTATGTATGTATGTATGTATGTATATATATATATATATATATATATATATATATATATATATATATATATATATATATATATATATATATATATATATATATATATATATATATATATATATATATATATATATATATATATATATATATATATATATATATATATATATATATATATATATATATATATATATATATATATATATATATATATATATATATATATATATATATATATATATATATATATATATATATATATATATATATATATATATATATATATATATATATATATATATATATATATATATATATATATATATATATATATATATATATATATATATATATATATATATATATATATATATATATATATATATATATATATATATATATATATATATATATATATATATATATATATATATATATATATATATATATATATATATATATATATATATATATATATATATATATATATATATATATATATATATATATATATATATATATATATATATATATATATATATATATATATATATATATATATATATATATATATATATATATATATATATATATATATATATATATATATATATATATATATATATATATATATATATATATATATATATATATATATATATATATATATATATATATATATATATATATATATATATATATATATATATATATATATATATATATATATATATATATATATATATATATATATATATATATATATATATATATATATATATATATATATATATATATATATATATATATATATATATATATATATATATATATATATATATATATATATATATATATATATATATATATATATATATATATATATATATATATATATATATATATATATATATATATATATATATATATATATATATATATATATATATATATATATATATATATATATATATATATATATATATATATATATATATATATATATATATATATATATATATATATATATATATATATATATATATATATATATATATATATATATATATATATATATATATATATATATATATATATATATATATATATATATATATATATATATATATATATATATATATATATATATATATATATATATATATATATATATATATATATATATATATATATATATATATATATATATATATATATATATATATATATATATATATATATATATATATATATATATATATATATATATATATATATATATATATATATATATATATATATATATATATATATATATATATATATATATATATATATATATATATATATATATATATATATATATATATATATATATATATATATATATATATATATATATATATATATATATATATATATATATATATATATATATATATATATATATATATATATATATATATATATTTATATATATATATATATATATATATATATATATATATATATATATATATATATATATATATATATATATATATATATATATATATATATATATATATATATATATATATATATATATATATATATATATATATATATATATATATATATATATATATATATATATATATATATATATATATATATATATATATATATATATATATATATATATATATATATATATATATATATATATATATATATATATATATATATATATATATATATATATATATATATATATATATATATATATATATATATATATATATATATATATATATATATATATATATATATATATATATATATATATATATATATATATATATATATATATATATATATATATATATATATATATATATATATATATATATATATATATATATATATATATATATATATATATATATATATATATATATATATATATATATATATATATATATATATATATATATATATATATATATATATATATATATATATATATATATATATATATATATATATATATATATATATATATATATATATATATATATATATATATATATATATATATATATATATATATATATATATATATATATATATATATATATATATATATATATATATATATATATATATATACATATATAATGTGCATATATATATATATATATATATATATATATATATATATATATATATATATATATATATATATATATATATATATATATATATATATATATATATATATATATATATATATATATATATATATATATATATATATATATATATATATATATATATATATATATATATATATATATATATATATATATATATATATATATATATATATATATATATATATATATATATATATATATATATATATATATATATATATATATATATATATATATATATATATATATATATATATATATATATATATATATATATATATATATATATATATATATATATATATATATATATATATATATATATATATATATATATATATATATATATATATATATATATATATATATATATATATATATATATATATATATATATATATATATATATATATATATATATATATATATATATATATATATATATATATATATATATATATATATATATATATATATATATATATATATATATATATATATATATATATATATATATATATATATATATATATATATATATATATATATATATATATATATATATATATATATATATATATATATATATATATATATATATATATATATATATATATATATATATATATATATATATATATATATATATATATATATATATATATATATATATATATATATATATATATATATATATATATATATATATATATATATATATATATATATATATATATATATATATATATATATATATATATATATATATATATATATATATATATATATATATATATATATATATATATATATATATATATATATATATATATATATATATATATATATATATATATATATATATATATATATATATATATATATATATATATATATATATATATATATATATATATATATATATATATATATATATATATATATATATATATATATATATATATATATATATATATATATATATATATATATATATATATATATATATATATATATATATATATATATATATATATATATATATATATATATATATATATATATATATATATATATATATATATATATATATATATATATATATATATATATATATATATATATATATATATATATATATATATATATATATATATATATATATATATATATATATATATATATCTATATATATATATATATATATATATATATATATATATATATATATATATATATATATATATATATATATATATATATATATATATATATATATATATATATATATATATATATATATATATATATATATATATATATATATATATATATATATATATATATATATATATATATATATATATATATATATATATATATATATATATATATATATATATATATATATATATATATATATATATATATATATATATATATATATATATATATATATATATATATATATATATATATATATATATATATATATATATATATATATATATATATATATATATATATATATATATATATATATATATATATATATATATATATATATATATATATATATATATATATATATATATATATATATATAAATATATATATGCACATTACATATGTATAAGAAAATTATTCATATATATATATATATATATATATATATATATATATATATATATATATATATATATATATATATATATATATATATATATATATATGCATATATATATATATATATATATATATATATATATATATATATATATATATATATATATATATATATATATATATATATATATATATATATATATATATATATATATATATATATATATATATATATATATATATATATATATATATATATATATATATATATATATATACATATATATATATATATATATATATATATATATATATATATATATATATATATTTTTTTTTTTTTTTTTTTTTTTTTTTTTTTTTTTTTTTATCATGCACTCACAGTACATATTTTATGTAGATGGTATGGCATGAAGAAAAGTCCAACTCTGTAGTTCAGACTCCATAATACCTCAATCTGAATCCCTTCCCCAAAAAAAACAAAGAAAAGTAAAAAGATATAAGTTATTCCATGAAATTAAAAGTAAAAATAATCTATTCTAGAATAAAGAAAAAACGAAAATACTTTCCAAATAAACAAAAAAGTGTTTGACAAATTGTGACAATGCCATATGATTTTTTATTTACCTGACTGATTCCACCCAAGGGAATATAAAAAAAAATAAATGCCAAAGGAACGATATATAGATACAAATCTTAAAAGATTTTATTTAGGGTCGTTGGAAGAGACAAAAGGAAAAAGATAATGTTTGGGGGGATTAGGCAGAAGAGGAAATGCTCAAATGTAATATGTAAATGAAATTTTCTTTTCTTACATTGTCAATACTGATGATTTTTTGTTGAATAATATCTTTGATCATATATTCATTTTCCCTTTCTTTTGTCTGCTAATGTATTAATTTATATTCCTTTCCTACTTATCTTTTAAATTCATGTACTCTACAAAACATATTCTTCATTTATTGTTTTTTGCTTACTTTAAAAATATGATAATAAAAGAAGAGCACTTTCTAAAAGTGCATTCTCAATATAAAAGCTAGATTTTCTAGGAATATAAATACTCAATAATGATGTGCGCGTGTGTTGGTTGTGTATGCATAAACAAACACATATGTACATAAGCACATATGTATTTCGTAAAAGTCGACTAAATGGAGAGGAACGGGGGGACTGGAAACCTCCTCCTCTGTATTTCCTCTTCCCAGAAAGTCAGAGTTCTTTGCCTTGACTCAGAAACTCAACTTTTAAAGGGAAAATTACACATGGATAGTATATATATATATATATATATATATATATATATATATATATATATATATATATATATATATATATATATATATATATATATACATACATACATACATACATACATACATACATACATACATGCATACATGCATGCATGCATGCATGCATACATACATACATACATACATACATACATATATATATATATATATATATATATATATATATATATATATATATATATATATATATATATATATATATATATATATATATATATATATATATATATATATATATATATATATACATACATGCATACATACATACATACATACATACATACATACATTCATACACACATATATATATGTATATATATATATATATATATATATATATATATATATATATATATATATATATATATATATATATATATATATATATATATATATATATATATATATATATATATATATATATATATATATATATATATATATATATATATATATATACATATATATATATATATATATATATATATATATATATATATATATATATATATATATATATATATATATATATATATATATATATATATATATATATATATATATATATATATATATTCTATCTACCTTGGTTGCCTTCCCCAATTGAGATGGAACCGACATAAAAGAATAAATAATAAGGGGATTACTTTGCTCAATGGGCAATGATGAGGGAGCTAGCTACCATTCAGATGGCACTGCTGGAGTGCCACAGCCCATCCTTCCGACTCTTCCACAACCTTTGTTGGTTTTTAAAAGCCAACTCCCCTATTACCCCTACCATAGGGCTATCTAAGAAAGATGCAGCCCCGTGGTAACAACAGATGCCCATTAGAGCTGCGTCACAACCGCTCACCACTCATTCCAATTCTTAGCACGCTCACTTGCTTCCCTCACATCCATCGTCCTCTCATCTAGGGCTCTCCTTACTCCATCCATCCATCCAAACCTAGGCCTCCCTCTAGCATTTCTCCCATCAACTCTTGCATTCATCACCTTTTTCAGCAGTCTTTCATCATACATCTTTTTCACATGGCCAAACCATATTAGAATATTCATATCTACTCTGGCAACAAATTATCTCTTCACACCTTTTCTTTCTCTCACCACTTCATTCGTGACCCTATCCAACCGAGATACACCCATCATACTCTTCAGGCATTTCATGTCAAACACATTTAGTTTCCGTCTTTCACTTACTTTCATACCCCATAACTCTGATCCATACATCACAGTGAGCACAACCACTTTCTAATACAAATTTTCTTAACATTCATTTCCAACCTTCTATTCTTCTTCACTCCTTTCAATGCACCCAACACCTTACATCCTTCATTCACTCTGTGACACACATCTCCTTCCACTCCACCATTTGCAGCTATAACCGAGCCTCAATACTTAAACTGATCAACTTCCTGAAGAGTCTCTCCATTCAACATAACATTCAATTCAGCACCATCCTCATTTCTTGTACTCCTCATAACCTTACTCTTTCCCACATTCACTAGCAACTTCCTTCTCTCACACATCATTCCAAATTCTGACACTAACTGACACAGCTTCTCCTCTGAATCTGCCACCACCACAGTATCATCTGCAAACAGGAACTGATTCATATCCCACTCGTTATCATCCCTATATAAAACTCTCAAACCTCAACCACTCACTCGCTCATTCACCTCTCTTACGAATCAATCAATATACAAATTGAACAGCCATGGTAACATCACACATCCATGTCTCAGTCCCACACTCACTGGTAGCCACTCACTCAATTCATTCCCTACCCTAACACAAGCTCTACTACCCTCTTACAAACTCTTCACTGCATGCAACAGGTTACCATCAATTCCATATAACCTCCAAACATTCCACATTGCCTCTCTATCAACTCTACCATATCCTTTCTCCAGATCCAAAAATGCAAAATACACATACTTACCCTTTGCAAAATAATTCTCACATAACTGCCTAAATATAAAAATCTGATCTATACAACCTACACCTCTCCTAAAACAACTCTGCACGTCCGCGATCACATTTTGTGTCTTATCCCTAATCCTATTAATCAGTATCCTACCATACACTTTTCCTACCACACTCAACAAACTTATACCACTAAAATTACTACATTTATACACATCTCCCTTACCGTTGTATAGGGGCACTATGCAAGCAATCACCCATTCCTATGGCACCATTGACAACATAAAGTATATATTTAACACTCACTAACCATTCCAATGCAGTCACACCCCCTTCTTTCAACATCTCCGCTCTCATACCATCCATTCCGGGTGCTTTACATGCTTTTGCTTCATGCAATGCCGTTTTCACCTCCTCTCTTGTAATCTCTCTCCCATTTTCATCTTAAATAACTGGCACTTGAACACCCCCCAGTGCCACTATAGCTGCCTCTCTATCTTCCTCAACATTCAGCAATCACTCAAAATATTTTGCCCATCTTTTCCTTGCATTATTCCCTCTTAAAATATGTCCATTCACATCTTTCACTGTCTCTTCCATCCTCGATCCACCCTTCCTTACTCTCGTCACTTCTTTCCAAAACTTCTTTTTATTTTCCTCATATGACCTACTAAAATCCTGTCCCCACCTAACATTTGCCAACCTCTTCTCTTTTTCTACTTTCTGCTTGGTTTGCACAGTTTTCTCCCTATATCTTTCATACTTCTCCCTACTGTTACACTGCAGCCATTTCTTAAAAGCCCTCTTTTTCTCTACCTTCATTTTCACCCCTTCATTCCACCACTCGCTGCCCCTCCTCATGCCACCTCCAACAAAGCTTTTTCCACAAACATCACTTGCATGTCCCACAAAACATTCTTTCATCAACCCCTATTCCTCCTCTAACTCCCAATCTTCTCTTTCTTTCACTCTGTCCTGTGCCACTTTCAACCTGTCCTAATATTCCTGTCTTCTCTGGCTTTATCAACTCTTCCACCTTCACCATTTCCCTTCTACATCCCCTCACTCTATTTCCCCATTCTTTTGCTACTACCACTTTTGCTTCAACCAAAAAATGATCAGACATCCGAGCAGCCACACACCTAAATGCATGCACATCTTTCACTCTACCAATCATACTCTTTGCTACCAACATATAATCCATCAATGCTCTTTCTTTCACTCTTCCATTTGCCACGCTCATCCATGTATCCTTATTTATTAACTTTTTCTTGAAAAAAACTAATACCTATCATCAACTCTTGCTCCACACACATATCTAACACTCTCTCGCCACTCACATTCCTACCTGGCACGACATACTTTCCAACAATACCTTCTACCTCTTCATCACCCACTCTGACATTCAAGTCACCCAACACAACTACATAGATCCTTCTACTCAGATCATCCACACACCTAGTTATCTCATTCCAGAATTCATCCTCTTCCTCACTTCTCTCACATCCTGACCCATACGCATTAACAAAAGCTCAACATTCCGTACATATTAAAGCCCTCACCCACATCAGCCTAGATTCTTCTTCTTTCCATTCCACTACATTATTTACCATGCATTCACTCAGCAGTATTGCAGCACCTTCTCTCGTTCTCCCGCTTTCAATCCCAGACACACTACATGTCACATGACCAAATGTCACTTCTCTGTTTTCCTTTCATCTTCTTCTCACACAATGCCAATACATCCATCCTCCTCCTCCCAAACATATATCCAATGTCACATCTTTTGCTCTCTATCGTACTACAACCAAGCACATTTAGACACTCCAAAACTAGAGTTTATGGAGAAGTTATTCTCCCCTCTACTCACTTTTTTCAAGACGGGGATTCCCAATCCCCTTACCCCGTCCACAATTAGTAGCCTCTTACAACACGCAGGGTTTACGTTAGGACTATTTTTTGATGTTGTGCCTGCCACAACATATATATATATATATATATATATATATATATATATATATATATATATATATATATATATATATATATATATATATATATATATATATATATATATATATATATATATATATATATATATATATATATATATATATATATATATATATATATATATATATATATATATATATATATATATATATATATATATATATATATATATATATATATATATATATATATATATATATATATATATATATATATATATATATATATATATATATATATATTATATATATATATATATATATATATATATATATATATATATATATATATATATATATATATATATATATATATATATATATATATATATATATATATATATATATATATATATATATATATATATATATATATATATATATAATATATATATATATATATATATATATATATATATATATATATATATATATATT
>JAXCGZ010002463.1:0-12500 GCA_037179515.1 Halocaridina rubra
GAAGGAGGATGCAAAACACGTGTTCTGAAAATATTAAGAACATAAGACCATAAGAATAGGGGACACTGCAACATGCTTGCTGGCACACACGAGGCAGTTCCATTTTTGAATATTTTCAGCATGTCTAACCTATTCTATTCTACTCTACTTATTTATTCTATTTTTCTTTTATGATTTTTCTAATAAACACTAATCTATTCATACCCACCCTACCTCTGTCATATGTCTATCTAATCTACATTTGAAGGTGTCTAAGGCATTGGCATTTATTATCCTGCTAGGAATACTCTACGGTATTACCAAGCCAATTTTTACCAATTTCCCTTCTGAACCTAAATTTATCAAGATTAAATCCATTACCCATTAGGAGTTCTGGTTTAATCATGAATTTTTTAAACTTTATTAATATCACCCTTGTTAATCCCTTTAGACCATTTATACACCTCAATCATATCCCCCCTAACTCTGTGCCTCTCTAGAGAATGTAGATTAAGTTTTTTTAATATGTCATATGGTAGATTTAGGCATTGCATAATTAATTTTTTTTTTCGTTTTTTAGTCTTGCTTTGGTTATTTATAATTCTTATTTTATCTTTATATACATTTGCAGATAGAGGTTCGTTCTCCTGCATCCTCCTCCTCTTCTACCACATAAGTTACTTGCTCACTGCCACCATGCATGTCCCAGTGTACTGTATAACTGTTGCCCACTGCATAATAGAGTAAAGTATAGTAATGTATGTTAATTTCTAGCTGTAAAGTGAATATGAATATCTTTTGTATACTCTTAAAAATAGATACAGGGCTTTCTGCTTTGCTATGTAGTAATAAAATATTTTTTTTACTTATCTTATATCTTTGGCATGGCGTGTCTATATAAGGTTTGGAACGTATCTATGCTCTTTATCATTGTTTCCAATGGAAAATAACTCGTTTTTTCACGTGATTTTCCATTACACGACACTTCTGAGAACCTATCTAGGCGTTATTTTGAGAACAAGGTGTACTAGTATCGGCGTTTTGGAAAATGCAAAGGGTCGCACCTACGTGAGATAGTACATATTAAAATTTCCAGTATTTTCATTTTTTATTGATAAAAAAAAGTATTTCCTAGCCTAAGAATAATAAAACAGTAAAAAGTACTAAAAACATAAATTTAAACATGTAACTCACAGTACTGCACCATGTAAAATTCGATACCGGTATCGGTGTTTTAAAAAACGAAGAGGGTTGCACCTACGTGAGATAGTACATATTAAAATTTCCAGTATTTTTCATTTTTTTATTAATAAAAAAAAGTATTTCCTAGCCTAAGAATAATTAAACAATAAAAAATACTAAAAAACATAAATTTAAACATGTAACTTACAGTACTGCACCATGTAAAATACTGTACAATAGCGTACACTGTACTGGAGTCTTGGAAAACGCAAAGGGTCGCACCTACATGAGATAATACATGGGATGCTATTGGCTGATGTGTGGGAGATGAAGAATCACAGAATTGTTTTTCTGTATGTTCTGTATCATGGGGTCTGATTGGCTTTTTGATTGAAGCTTGGTTCTCCCAGCATCTTCCATTGTCTCACCTCACCCGTTCAGTCTACTCACGTGTTCGCCGTTCGCGTTGTGCTTCCTAATACGTTGTGCTTGTGATTTTGTGAAACTTTTGTATTTCAACACCTGCAATGCCTCCCTAGTGTCCTTCATCTTCTAAGTCTTTTGGTAATAAGCTTAAGTGGCAAAGGATGATGTTGACCATAACAGAAAAGGTAAAACTATTAGATATGCTCAAGGAAGGAAGAAGGTTCTCGGATGTCGGCCGCCATTGGCTGTGGAGTATGTACACGTCATCATCACCTCATTCATGGTAAGCTTACCTATCACATTCATATAAATTTATGATTGCACACTGTTATTAATAAAGTAAAGGGTGGTTTGTTAACAGTGCAGGGAGGGTTTATGCAGTAAAGGTAAAAATAATTGTAAAATACCTATGTATATATGGTGCTCCTACTTCGCGGATTTTCACCTATCGCGGCGGGTCCCAGAACCGAACCCCCGTGATAAACGAGGGAGCACTGTACATATTTATACAGTATATATTCTTACCAATCCTATTTGTGTTTGCAGCTAACAAAAGACTACAACATAGACATCCTCTGTGTAAGTGAAACTTGGCTTCCTCCTACAACTGAAAATAAATATGTGAATATCCCAGAGTTTAAAATATTTCGCAATGACCATGGCCGAGGGGGTGGGGTTTGTATTTATGTAAGAAATTATCTTAGTGCATCAGAAATAACCACAAGTTTAGAAAAAACTGAGGAGCTCGAAGATTTATGGATCACTGTGCAGTATCAGAAACTTCCATCTTTCATTGTAGGGTGTGTTTGCCGTCACCCTAAAGCACCTACCAGTTCATTCAATCATCTGCTAGAAACATTCTGAAATATCTGTGTGCGTCATAAACCCATATACATACTTGGTGATTTTAATGATGACTTGCTCTCAGCAGATAACAAAATGAAAAGGGTGATCAACACTGTGAAGTTAACACTAATAGTGACAAAACCGACCCGCATAAGCCCTAATTCTAGGACTCTTATAGATCTGATAATAACAAATAAAGTGGAAAGTATACCCTATTGGGACATAGTTCCCTGCCCAATTGCAGACCACGAGCTGAACATTGCTATGCTAAACATAAACAAGCCCAAAAGGAAGCCTCTCCTCATGACATTCCCGTGTCTAAAAAATTACTCCCCTGATATCTTTTGTGAAACATTAATCAACAACACAAATGCACTTAATAGAATTAAATACACAGATAACATCGATTTGCAGGTTGAGATTCTAACAAAAGTCTTCCTTGAATGCTTAGATAGTTGTGCACCCATTGTAACAAGAAAAATAACCCGCCCCTCAGCCCCCTGGCTAACTAATGACATCAAAGAGGCAATGCAAATCAGAAATCAAATACAAAAAGAGCTAAAAATTAATAGATATGATATGACTCTCCAAGAACGTTATAAAACAGAAAAGAAACGTGTCAGATCTCTCATCAGTGTAAGTAAAAAGACTTTTACAAAAAAGAATTTAATGACTCTAGACATGATACAGCAGCAACATGGAAAGTGATAAGAAGCATGATACCAAATGAAAAGAGTACCTCAGAAAGTTATTAAAATATTACGGAGTTGAAAGATAAAGCAGAAAACTTTAATAACTATTTTGCTAACGTTGGCAAAAATACATATGAAAAAACTCATGAAAACATCAACTCAGTGAATATGAGTAATTGCTTAAATGACAATTCTTCCAATGTAAACACAAGAGAGTACTTCAAGATAAATCCTCTCGATTGTGCTACCCTAATTCTTACCATAAAGAGCCTAAGAAACTCTGGCTCTTATGGTTCAGATGGTATACCATTTCAGTTCATCAAAGATGCTCTACCCATGATTGCATCCTATATTCTGACTATTATGAACACTTCCATTGTCACTAAAAAGTTTCCTGACTCTTGGAAAATATCACATGTAATACCTCTGCATAAAAAGGGGGACAAAGAAGATGTGACAAACTATCGTCCCATTTCCCTGCTACCCATTTTCTCTAAAATATTAGAAAAAATTGTTGCATGCCAACTTATGTCATATTTAGAATCAAATAGACTATTATGTATTAACCAACATGCTTTCATACCGAAACTTTCGACGGAAACTGCACTGCTTAAAGTTACGAATAGTATATATAATAAAATAGATATGAAAAAAATATCTTTGCTTGTATTATTGGACTTATCAAAAGCCTTTGACAGTGTAAACCATGAAATTCTTTTAAGTAAATGTATTAACTTAAATATTGATCCAAGCTGGTTTAGCAAGTATCTATCTAATCCTAAACAGTCCATACGTCTTAACAACATTATCTCTGTGCCAAAAAATGTATAATTTGGTGTTCCACAGGGATCAGTACTTGGTCCTATCCTCTTCTCCATTTACGTAAATGATCCATCTTCTTTCATTTCTGACTGTCTAGTCGTACAATATGCAGATGACACTCAACTACTCCTTAGTGGTGATATTAATAATCTCCCAGAGCTAACTTTAAGAGCAGAAAACACTCTGTCAAAAATTAACACCTATTTCCAAGAAATTGGGCTGTTAATTAACGAAAGTAAAACACAGTGCATATTTATTGGTTCAAAGTTCCACATTGCACAAATTCCAGAAAACACAACAATTAATTTTTGCGACAATAATATCACACCTAGCAAAACAGTCAAAAACCTAGGAATTCACTTTGATAATCACATGTTGTTTGATTCCCACATAGATAAAGTATGCAAAAAGGTTACAGGAACATTAATGTACTTATCACGTATAAAAGACAATTTTGAGACTACCACTCGAATAACTGTTGTTGAATCTCTTGCCCTAAGTCACATTAATTACTGCACAACTGTTTGGGGAGCTACCACTACGACTCAGATAAACAGAATACAGGAGCTTATTACTTTTGCAGCTCGAGTTGCCCTGGTAGGAATAAGAAAATATGACCACATCACACCAACTCTCAATAAACTTGGGTGGCTGCGGGCAGAAAATAAGGTCACTTATGCTACTTATGTTTTTGTATTCAAAATTTTGGACCATCATTATCCTAGCTGGCTATTTGATTTAAAAACAGTCAGGGATATAAGGGGAACCAACACAAGACAGAGCAGTGAGCTCTTTATTCACAGAACAAACACAGAAGCAGGTTCAAAGATGATCACTATCAAAAGGCCAACACTCTGGAATAATATTCCAGAGCATCTTAAAAATGCATCCTCCTTCACAGCTTTCAAAGGCAAACTATATAGTTTTCTTTTGGACAAATAGTTGCTGCTCATTAAGAACTAATTATTCTTATTGTAAGGAAACAAATATGGAAATAATGCCGATAATAACGATCCTGTATCTAGTGGTATACTTACTACTTTATTATTAACATTATTGTTAACATTTTTATTACAGCATTATTATTTTCTATGAAAGCTACATTTAATTTAACTATATGTATAACCCTCTATTTATTAGTTTAATTACATGTCTACTTATAAGTTACTATTAATGTTGAATAACCATTGTACAAAATGGAAATAAATGTTTGTTTGTTTGCTCTCTCTCTCTCTCTCTCTCTCTCTCTCTCTCTCTCTCTCTCTCTCTCTCTCTCTCTCTCTCTCTCTCTCTCTCTCTCTCTCTCTCTCTCTCTCCTCTCTCTCTCTCTCTCTCTCTCTCTCTCTCTCTCTCTCTCTCTCTCTCTCTCTCTCTCTCTCTCTCTCTCTCTCTCTCTCTCTCTCTCTCTCTCTCTCTCTCTCTCTCTCTCTCTCTTCTTTTATTTATTTGCCCTGCACAAGAGTCTCTTACTTCCTTATCTTTTACTAGATACATATGTAAATTCGATACAATTATTAGTTGTATAATTGCAGGCTCAGAAGTGGATAACGTCTTGATTACTTTCCGACGTAGTGATGATAGACCCTTACCACAAGGATACAGAGTCCAGGATGGCGTGCTTTATTTGACAAATGTCGATGAATCAGCAGCTGGTGAATATGCATGTGTAGGAACTGATAGAATATCTGGGACTATTCTCTTCACCATATATTCAACGATCCAAGTGCTAGGTGAGTATTATTTCATTTGAAAAATTATGTATAGCATTTATATGTAGGCAAATATATTTCTGTAGCTGTGTGAAGATATCATATATGAGTCTATTCAGATATTGCTCTCCTTCCACCATTTTATTATGTAGGTGTAACCAATAATTGTTTTAAAATTATAAGTCCAAAAGTATCGTATTTATTATCATTGTCTCCCTAAAATCTCTACTTAAATTTATATATTTGCCAATTAGATATGGATGTTGACATCATAATGCCTGCATTTTGCCTTGTTATTTTAAATCAACTTGAAATATTATTGGTCTTTAGCCTTCCATCTACTTTAATAGTTATGTATTTGTATTATAATATATACTCGAGAGAGTCAAAATAGCTTTAATGAGAAAAATTAGTTTGCAGATATTAGAAATTATTTGCAGTAGAATCTCTGGTTGTGAACTTAATCCGTTCCTAACCCCATTCGCAAACCGAAATGTTCGTGAACTGAAATTGATGTAAATTCAATTAATCCATTCCCCAACCTCAGAAACATGCATTTTTATTTTCTTATGGGTTTGTGTGTGGTAAAAATATAAAATGGAATGCAAAATAACCATAATTAAAGAAAAATACTTTAACATTAAAATAAAACATGATAATTGTACTGCACTTTACCTTTGTGGTTGATAGTCGCTGACACACGTGGATGGTGGTGGTGGAGGTGGGGAAGGAGGACAACTCCTTCGATGGAGAGTCCCCTTCCATAAAAACGTCTGGCAACTGTACAGGTATTTCTGGTGTTTTCTCTCTTTGCTCTCTCTTCCAAAGTGGTTCCTTGGCCGGTGTTGGCACATGAAAATGATCCAGAAAAAGTTGTCTTTTTCTTTGTTGAAGAATATTTCAGAAATTGGACATCACATTGTCATTTAAAATGTTCACTGCACTGTTGGTCACAGTTTTGTTAGAGTGATGCCTCTCAATGATAGCCTGCACATTACTCCAAATTAACAATAGTTTTACTACCTCTTCTATTAGTTGAGACCTTTGCTTTGTTAATATAGTCACTCCTAGTCATGTCAGTTGCCTTTAAGACTTCTTTATTCTTTAAAATAGTACAGATGATCGATTTTGCCATGTCATACTGCTTGACGAGATCTGAAACATGAACACCATTCTCATGTTTAGCTATTATTTCTTTTTTAATTTCCACAGTAATATGCTTAGGCTTTTTAACGCCACTGTCACTAACACTTTTCACTTTCTTGGGAGCCATAATGTGGGCTAATTTAAAGTAAATAGCAAAATTTCTGAGAATCTACAATGAAAGAACAAATATGTGATTTTTACAGTGTGTGCACTAATGCAGTACTAAGAGCAAACACGTGGTCGCCAGGAGCTTGGGCGGATGTGCGTGTGTACATGCATTCGTATTTCAATATATTGTTCGTGGTTCAATTCAAAATTTGTTCACAAATTGTGTTCGTAGGTCCATTTGTTCGTGGTTGGGGTATGTTCTAAACCGGAGGTTCGACTGTATTTAGAATGAGAAGTTCTAGAGGACTATTAATGATCTTTATTGTCGTAGCATTGCTATAAACTTCATATATATACTTACAGATGAAGGAAATGTAGGTAAATTTCTTCACATGTTCAATTTTATGGCAGTTTCTGACGAAACTGTTTGACTTATTAGTTGAGTGAGTACATAGATGACAGAGAGGTCTTAATGCTCATTCAATGATACCCCATTGAGCTTTTTTATGTAGATAAGTATGATCTAATAGAGAGTATTATAAGGGAAAAGAAGAATGATAGAAACTAATGTGTAAGATTGGGGAATATGATGGTAAACTGTGCTGATAAAAGTTTTTTATTTTATTCCCATGCTGCTATTTTAGGAAGTCCCTGCACACCCAGAGGTAGTGACATAAATTATCTAGATTCCAGACTATTGCACCATAGTGTAGCTATTCATTATGTTGCTTAATAATAGATATAATTTACACACTGTGTATATATATATATATATATATATATATATATATATATATATATATATATATATATATATATATATATATATATATATATATATATATATATATATATATATATATATATATATATATATATATATATATATATATATATATATATATATATATATATATATATATAAACAAATAAGCACATTACATAAGTGAAAACATGAATAATTTTTTTTACCCCGACTGGGACTTGAACCTAGGACTTATAATTACTAAGTCAAGGCGCTACCAACTACACCACAGAAGGTTAAAAGGCATCACACCTTATAGCTTATATCTGCTATACTTAGGAATGAACGTATTCTATCTGAATGCCACTATGGTCATATAACAGATTCCTCAACCTCACTCGTGGCTTCATTTTTGCATTTAATTCAACTCCCAATCTCATTCGGGACCAAGAATAACCAAATGAGCACATTACATATGTGAAAACATGAATAATCTTTTTACTCTGACCGGGTGTAGTTGGTAGCGCCTTGAGTTAGTAATTATAAGTCGTAGGTTCAAGAACTGATAGGGGTAAAAAATGATTCATGTTTTCACATATGTAATGTGCTTATTTGGTTATTCTTGGTCCCGAATGAGATTGGGAGTTGAATTAAATGCAAAAATGAAGCCACGAGTGAGGTTGGAGAATCTGTAATATGAACATAGTGGCAGTCAGATAGAATGCGTTCATTCCTAAGTATAGCAGATATAAACTATTAGGTGTGATTCCTTTTAAACTTCTGTGGTGTAGCTGGTAGCTCCTTGACTTAGTAATTATAAGTCCTAGGTTCAAGTCCCGGTCGGGGTAAAAAAAAATTATGTTTTCACATATGTAATGTGCTTATTTGCTTGTTCTTGGTCCCGAATGAGATTGGGAGTTGAATTAAATGCAAAAATGAAGCCACAAGTGAGGTTGGGGTATCTGTAATATGAACATAGTGGCATTCAGATAGAATGCATTCATTCCTAAGTATAGCAGATATAAGCTATAAGGCGTGATTCCTTTTAACCTTCTGTGGTGTAGTTGGTAGCGCCTTGACTTAGTAATTATAAGTCCTAGGTTCAGGTCCCAGTCGGGGTAAAAAATTATTCATATATATATATATATATATATATATATATATATATATATATATATATATATATATATATATATATATATATATATATATGCACACTATCATTTGGTATACTTTACATAGTGTAAAGTATTAAGAGAAATAGGAGACTGAAGGGTTGGCAGCCCTATTCCCATTTTTATCTTGCCACAGGACTGCTGATAAAATGGTGAAGATGGGCAGTGGGTAGGGTACGATGGAGCCCTGCATCCCCTTTTCACTTCAGTTGTGGCCACTCTGTTGTATGTAAAAGAATAACATGTCATGTTGAAAAAAGTTTATTTTCAATACATAATTCCCTAACCTGCAGTAGCAAGCAGGTTGGACAAAATTTATCTCTGGATAAAAATTTTAACATTTCTCACCTCCGTCCCTACTTGTTGACTCCTAAAACACACACAGATAGTATGTGTGTGGAAGTTAGTCTTCCCGATAATAATTGTAGAATATATGTATATGCTCTTGAATTGTCACAACTAAAAATATTAAAATTAATAGTTTTCTTTCCCGAAATCATTCTGGAACGTATCTGCAGCTCGAGGTAAGCCTGGGAGTAAAAAATAAATATAGTATTAGCCTTGTATATATGCAGTCATAGTGCTAAGTGACGAAATAGACACACATATACTGAAAGTGGTTTTAAGAAAATATAATCAGACATTGTGCTTGCATATATATATATATATATATATATATATATATATATATATATATATATATATATATATATATATATATATATATATATATATATATATATATATATATATATATATATAGATAGATAGATAGATAGATAGATAGATAGATAGATAGATAGATAGATAGATAGATAGATAGATAGATAGATAGATAGATAGATAGATAGATAGATATATATATATATATATATATATATATATATATATATATATATATATATATATATATATATATATATATATATATATATATATATATAAATTTGCTTTCCTTGTATATTATCAGTATTCTGTCAACTTGTCAAGTAGTCTTTGTCTCCTTCTGTCATACTCTGAGCTGCTAGTAGCTACTAGTTTTGCAAGAATAAGAAAACTTGGATGCTGAATATTTAAAATTTATATTGAAGTGGTGCAAATATGGCAATACCAAGTTGTACCATTTTGAATAGTTTTATATTTTCTATCTTCTCATTTTATTTTCCTCAATTACTTGCTTCCTCTTCTTGAGCCATTTGATATACTATATAGTCATTGTCTTATTCCTAGAGGGTTTGTCACTTGCTTTATAATAATAATAATGATAATAATAATAATAATATTAATAATAATAATAATAATAATAATAATAATAATAATAATAATATTATTATTATTATTATTATTATTATTATTATTATTATTATTATTATTATTATTATTATTATTATTATTATTATTAATATTATTATATTATTATTATTATTATTATTATTATTATTATGATAATAATAATAATAATAATAATAATAATAATAATAATAATAATAATAATAATAATAATAATAGTAATAATGTGCCTATAAGTGCATAGACTAGTTCTTTAGAGAGTGTGTATTGAGAGGTAACTTACGAAAAACATAGAGAAACGTAGCTCCTACAGTTATGTATCTTTGTTTTAATGGAATGTATATTCAGAATTGATATGAAAATACTATGAAAAAATCATTAAAGGAGAAATATAGTTTCAAGTAAAAGATACTGCCATGCAGTTAATAATTTCTTTACGTTGACGTTCAAGTTTTATATTGTGTTATGTTTAAGTATATCATTGTAGAATTTTATATCCAAATATTGTACATGCATAACTTCTTATTGCAGCCCCGCCACGCATTACCTTAGACCCAGCTCGACAGGTCGTTCGACCAGGAGACCGAGCTCGCATATTCTGTTCAGCCACTGGAAGCCAACCCATCACCATAAATTGGTCCAAGGAAACTGGTTATACACCGCCTTCTGTTATAATAAATGGAGGCGAAATGCTGGTCAGTACAATACTTAGTAAGAATTTTGAGTTCTTGAATACTCATTAAATATATTATGCTTTGGAACAGAGTCTGTTAAGCTCTTTTGGAATCTAAAGTTTTCACAGTTTCTCCAAGCTTATATGCTGTCATGAAATTGAGGAATTACTTAAACCTCTTGCATGGTAATTCCATCTTGTATTTTGCTATGAATAGACTATCTTGAGTACCATTCTATTTCATATTGGACTTATTTTTAGCATCATTGTAATGGAGAATGTTCCTTAGCTATTATTGTATTGAATATAAAATCTTACTAACCATAAAGAGCTGTAAGACTCCCTTTTTTTTGGTGTTCTTTTAGGTAACTCAAAGAATTATAAGTTTAGTGATTAATATGAATAAAAGAAATCTTTGTTGTGATGGAAGCAACTGTCTTCTAATTTAATTACAGTTCCGTGGTATCGAAACTACTGATGCTGGTCGTTATATATGTGAGGCTATTAATAGTGCGGGAACCACCAGAGCTGTTGCAGAAGTTGTTGTTAATGGTTAGCTTATATGTTATCAGTTTTGAAGTGGTCTTTTAAGAATTACCCTAACAATAGATTTCCATTGGTAATAATAATCAGTACACAATTTGCATGTAAAAGGAAATTAATAAGTTGCTTTTTCTTACTTGTACTACTAATACATCAATCTTCCAGTTCCATATGAAATTCTAGGTTTTTAACTAAAATTCTGCATTCTAAAAAGAATTCTGAACTTATTGAACGATTCCTGAATTGATGTCATGATCCTATTTTGAAACCATACCTGACACTTTTACAGTGCATCACTTTTAGATCATTTTCAGTATATGTAAATACATTGTGCTAGTATTAAATAACTAATTTTGTTTTCAATGCTGCTTCAAGGAACGCTTCCTCCTGTAGGAGAGGAAGATTTAGAAGATCTTTTACTATCAACAGGTTGTTTTCAGATTTTATTTCAACCATCTTTGTACTGCATGTGCATGTCATTCTCTCATAACACAGCTTACTACTAACAACCTCTTGTGTTTTGTAAAAGTTGCTCAAGATTTGGTGAGTACTTTTACAGTTTTATAATGCATGCAATCATCTTTTTAATATTTTATTTCAACCAATCAGCTACAAAGTCAGAAGATCTGCCTGTATCACCACCATTCATTATGAGTAAGCCGGACCCTGAGGAGAAACCTCTCAAACCATTATATATTGAACGTATAACGGAAGAAACCTATATTGAACAGCGAGATGATAGTGAAATGAAAGTTAATCCAATGGGAGCATTTGATGATTCATACCTCACTGTTTTAGAAACAGAGATTCAATGCTCCTTTTTGTGTGAGAACTCAACAAAATGCCTAAATGCATCAAAATTGTGCGATGGTGTAAATGACTGCGAGGATGGGTCTGATGAGAAAAACTGTCATCATGGCAGTCTCTTTGCAAGTTAGTATGGCATTAAGCCTCTCTTTTAATCAAGAATATTTAATATTGGTGTCAATTAAGAAAAGGGATATTACATAAGATATGTTGGTTTATGTAGTTTGTACATTAATAATATTATTTGTTTAGCTATAACGTTAGTGTTGGGTTGCGTATTTGTCTGGTCTTGATGAATTTATAATGCATATTCTACTTATAATATGGTGTGCGCCTTTAGCTGAAATGTACTTTTTG
>JAXCGZ010002463.1:22500-55453 GCA_037179515.1 Halocaridina rubra
GGTTTGAGGCTTGATTTTGTTGGCCGAATAAGCGATATAGAATTTTACTCTTTACTTTGGTGAAGCTGCCATAGCTTATATGCCCTCTTTATATCTCTCTCTTCAAGAGGAGATAAGCTTATGTAGTTCATCTTCTCCCCTTCCTTCCTCCAGGCTCACACCGAGTTGTTGAGTCATTGGAGCTTCAGATGATTAAGCTAGGCACAAATAAATTGTTAGTATGCAGATTTTTATGCTAAATATTTATAATGTTATAGTGGTATAATGCCAGTATTGCGATAATTATTGCTTCCATTTATATAATATAATTTTTTCAATCTTCTTGTATTTCAATTTTCTCACCAAGTTGCTTCCCTTGCTGGAGCCATCTGACGTTTTTTCCAAGCATAGTGATTCTGATACATATGTAGAATTTTTTTTTTTTTTCGAATACAGTATTACATCTCAACATGAATAGTAATATGGAAATTGTTTTTATTTGTGCCTTGCAAAATCCTGTAAACTTTATTGGTATAGATATAGGTTGTTCTTCTATATTTAAGTGTTCTCTTGCAACAATTTTAGTATTTTGTAAATGTTTTATTTTTTGTCACACTCTGCACAGTTCTTCTTATTTTAGAAGTAGACCTTTGCTCCTCTGTTAATGGTCACTATTTAGTCAGCCTTTTTGTTTCTCTGACACAGATCATTGCTTGATTTCAGGTTTTATAATCTCTTCTTCATTAGAATGCTCCTACATGGGTATTTCTGTATATATTTACACAGTTTTACCTGAGTATATCAAGAACGCAGTGCATTTTTCCCCATATATCAGTATATCGTTGAACAGTTTTTTACAGTTTGTATACTATTGGCCATTATGGTATACAATTTTGGGGCAAGAATTACAAAACATGCCCCATAACTTTTTGAAAACACCAACCTATGTTTTAGTGAAAGGAAAGGATATTGCTTAGGATTGAATTTAAATTATGTATATAAATTAATAGTTCTGAAGCCTGTGGATGGGGAATTAGTATTCATATGTGTTCATGGTAGTGTTGTTAATTAGTGTTAGCTCATCCTACTATATATATATATATATATATATATATATATATATATATATATATATATATATATATATATATATATATATATATATATATATATATATATGATTGTATTAACCTCGAGGGAAAAGGAAACAACTGAGTGATCGAGTATATATAAGTATTATCAATAGTCTTTTGGAATGGCAATTGGTAACCCATGCTCTCCTTCGCTTTTTGCTTTCCAATTTTGTTTTGGATTTTTTTTGAGATTGTATCTTCCAAAAATTACCATCTATTGGTTCAGGTAATTGATGATATTTTCAGCATTATTCCTAATAATTTGCATATCAGAGAAGTACTTGATAATTTAAAAAATAAATTTCCTTCTATCAAATTCACTGTAGAAGAAGAAACAACTTATTGTCTGCCATTTTAGATGTGTTAATAGATAGGGAAGATATATGCTTAAAATATAGTATATTTAGAAAACCTACCAATAATCTTTCATATGTGCATTTCTACTCTATATTTCTACTATATATATATATATATATATATATATATATATATATATATATATATATATATATATATATATATATATATATATATATATATATATATATATATATATATATATATATATATATATATATATATATATATATATATATATATATATATATATATATATATATATATATATATATATATATATATATATATATATATATATATATATATATATATATATATATATATATATATATATATATAACCAAGCAAGCACATTACATATGTGAAAACATGAATCATTTTTTACCCCGACCGGGACTCAACCTAGGACTTATGATTACTAAGTCAAGACGCTACCACTACACCACAGAAGGTTAAAAGGAATCCAACCTTACAGCTTATATCTGCTATACTTAGGAATGAACGCATTCTAACTGAATGCCACTATGTTCATATTACAGATTCCCCAACCTCACTCGTGGCTTTTTTAGCATTTAATTCAATTCCCAATCTCATTCGGGTCTTACAATAACCAAGCAAGCACATTACATATGTGAAAACATGAATCATTTTTTACCCCGACCGGGACTCGAACCTAGGACTTATGATTACTAAGTCAAGGCGCTACCACTACACCACAGAAGGTTAAAAGGAATCCAGCCTTATAGCTTATATCTGCTATACTTAGGAATGAACGCATTCTAACTGAATGCCACTATGTTCATATTACAGATTCCCCAACCTCACTCGTGGCTTCATTTTAGCATTTAATTCAATTCCCAATCTCATTCGGGTCTTACAATAACCAAGCAAGCACATTACATATGTGAAAACATGAATCATTTTTTACCCCGACCGGGACTCGAACCTAGGACTTATGATTACTAAGTCAAGGCGCTACCACTACACCACAGAAGGTTAAAAGGAATCCAACCTTATAGCTTATATCTGCTATACTTAGGAATGAACGCATTCTAACTGAATGCCACTATGTTCATATTACAGATTCCCCAACCTCACTCGTGGCTTCATTTTAGCATTTAATTCAATTCCCAATCTCATTCGGGTCTTACAATAACCAAGCAAGCACATTACATATGTGAAAACATGAATCATTTTTTACCCCGACCGGGACTCGAACCTAGGACTTATGATTACTAAGTCAAGGCGCTACCACTACACCACAGAAGGTTAAAAGGAATCCAGCCTTATAGCTTATATCTGCTATACTTAGGAATGAACGCATTCTAACTGAATGCCACTATGTTCATATTACAGATTCCCCAACCTCACTCGTGGCTTCATTTTAGCATTTAATTCAATTCCCAATCTCATTCGGGTCTTACAATAACCAAGCAAGCACATTACATATGTGAAAACATGAATCATTTTTTACCCCGACCGGTGTAGTGGTAGCGCCTTGACTTAGTAATCATAAGTCCTAGGTTCGAGTCCCGGTCGGGGTAAAAAATGATTCATGTTTTCACATATGTAATGTGCTTGCTTGGTTATTGTAAGACCCGAATGAGATTGGGAATTGAATTAAATGCTAAAATGAAGCCACGAGTGAGGTTGGGGAATCTGTAATATGAACATAGTGGCATTCAGTTAGAATGCGTTCATTCCTAAGTATAGCAGATATAAGCTATAAGGTTGGATTCCTTTTAACCTTCTGTGGTGTAGTGGTAGCGCCTTGACTTAGTAATCATAAGTCCTAGGTTCGAGTCCCGGTCGGGGTAAAAAATGATTCATGTTTTCACATATGTAAAATGCTTGCTTGGTTATTGTAAGACCCGAATGAGATTGGGAATTGAATTAAATGCTAAAATGAAGCCACGAGTGAGGTTGGGGAATCTGTAATATGAACATAGTGGCATTCAGTTAGAATGCGTTCATTCCTAAGTATAGCAGATATAAGCTATAAGGTTGGATTCCTTTTAACCTTCTGTGGTGTAGTGGTAACGCCTTGACTTAGTAATCATAAGTCCTAGGTTCGAGTCCCGGTCGGGGTAAAAAATGATTCATGTTTTCACATATGTAATGTGCTTGCTTGGTTATTGTAAGACCCGAATGAGATTGGGAATTGAATTAAATGCTAAAATGAAGCCACGAGTGAGGTTGGGGAATCTGTAATATGAACATAGTGGCATTCAGTTAGAATGCGTTCATTCCTAAGTATAGCAGATATAAGCTATAAGGTTGGATTCCTTTTAACCTTCTGTGGTGTAGTGGTAGCGCCTTGACTTAGTAATCATAAGTCCTAGGTTCGAGTCCCGGTCGGGGTAAAAAATGATTCATATATATATATATATATATATATATATATATATATATATATATATATATATATATATAATATATATATATATATATATATATATATATATACACAGTGGTCCCCCGCTGGATCGCATTTCTTGGTTCCCGTTTTCACTGTACAATGTGTTTTATTTTTTGGTAAATTATTATTTAAGTTTTTGGGTATATGCAAAAATATTAAAATATTAAAAAAATAAAAATTCTCAGTATTTTCATTTTTTTATTGAAAAAAAAAACATATTTCATTATCTAATTGATAAAAAAAATTTATTTCCCAGCCTACGAATAATAAAACAGTAAAAAATAGTAAAAAACATAAATTTAGATATACGTACGTACAGTATAACTCATAGTATTGCATCATGCGAAATAGTGTCCGATAGTGTACTATGTATTGGGGTCGCAGTTACGTGAGCTAGCATATATATTTATATTTCCAGTAGTTTCATGATTTTATTGATAAAAAAACATATTTCTTAGCCAAAGAATATTAAAACAGTAAAAAATAGTAAAAAAGATAAATACTAACAGTATTTCAACATGTAAAATACGATGCTGCTATCAGCGTTTCGGACAAAGGCTCGTTCAGTCTAACTCACGTGTGCGCCATTCACGTTGTGCTTATTAAACATTTTGCTTGTGTCCGATAGCGTACAATATGTTGGGGTCACAGCTACATGAGCTAGCATATATATTTATATTTCCAGTAGTTTCGTGATTTTATTGATAAAAAAAACGTATTTCTTAGCCTAAGAATAATAAAACAGTAAAAAATAGTAAAAAACATAAATACTAACAGTATTGCAACATGTAAAATATGATACCGCTATCAGCGTTTCGGACAAAGGCTTCCACCATCTTCCATTGTCTCGCCTCACTCATGTGCGCCATTCACGTTGTGCTTATTATTATTAATACGTTTTGCTTGTGATTTTTTTACTCGTATATTTTAACCTTTGCAATGCCTCCCAAGCATCCTTCATCTTCTAAGGCTTCTTGTAGTGAGCCTAAGCAGCAAAGGAAAATGTTAACCATAACAGATAAGGTAAGTTTACCTATCACATACATATAAATTTACGTTGCATGCTATTATATATAAAGTAAAGGGTGTTTTTTTTTAACAGTGCAGGGAGGGTTTATACAGTAAACGTAAATATAATTGTAAAATACCTATGTACATGAGTATGTCATGTAAATTTACGCTTGCATGCTGTTATTTATGAAGTAAAGGGTGGTTTGTTATCAGTACAGGGAGGGTTTATGCAGTTTATACGGTGTAAACGTAAAAATAAATTAAAATATCTATGTACATATAGGCTGATCCTACTCCGCGATTTTCCTGTTTCACACCGGGTCCCGGAACCGAACCCCCGCGATAATGGGGGGATCACTGTGTGTATATATATATATATATATATATATATATATATATATATATATATATATATATATATATATATATATATATATATATATATATATATATATATATATATATATATATATATATATATATATATGTATATGTATATGTATATGTATATGTATATGTATATGTATATGTATATGTATATGTATATGTATATGTATATGTATATGTATATATATATATATATATATATATATATATATATATATATATATATATATATATATATATATATATATATATATATATATATATATATATATATATATATATATATATATATATTTATATATATATATATATACACAGTGGTGACCCCAACCCACGAATGTCTGTACCCATGAACAAACCAACCAACGAACAAAATTTTGAACAAATTTTTACCCCAACCCATGAACAAACTCCAACCCACAAACACGCATGTGTTGCCCAAGCCACCAAGTGTCCCATTCGTCCACTCGTTCATTTGTGATCTGTTCGTAGTTCTTGCTTTATTTTCCATTGTTTTACCTTTCATATAGCTGTTAATATGACTCCTAAGATAGTTAAAAAGTGTTAGTGATATTGGCATCAAACATCCTAGATGCATAACAGTGGAAATGAAGAAAAAAATAATTTGTAAACATGAATATGGGGTTTGTGTGTCCAGTCTCGCCACACAGTATAACATGGCAAAATTGACCATCTGTACTATTTTAAAGAATGAAGAGATTTTAAAGGCGGCTGATGTGGCTAAGGGAGTAAATATATTAACGAAGAAAAGGTCACAATTAAGAGAAAAGGTAGAAAAATTATCATTTTTGTAGATAAATGAAAAATAGTTGGTTGGAGATAGTATTAGCGAGGCCATAATATGCGCTAAAGTTTTGCAAATCCACCATGCTTTAGTAGCGAACTCTCCAAGTTTTAGTGGTGATAAAGTTGAGGAATTTAAAGCCAGCAGAAGCTGGTTTGAACACTTTTGTTGACGAACTGGGTTTTATAGTGTCAGTAGACATGGAGAGGCGGCTAGTTCTGACCAAAAAGCAGCAGATTTTTACGTAAAGGAATTCACTACATTTATCGAGAGTGAAGATTATATCCCTCCTCCTCCACTGGTGACTTTGCTAAGCCTTAGCTCATATTATGGCCTCACTAACACTATCTCCTACCAGCTGTTTTTCATTTATCCAAACCAACAATAACTTTTCTACCTCTGGGTCCTATTCATCGTTAAGATAATAACTCCTTTAGTCACATCAGCCGCCTTATAGAGTTCTTATGTTGTTTGAAATGATACAGATGGTCGATTTTGCCATGTTATACTGCAAGGTGATATCAGAAACACGAACACCAATTTCATACTTAGAAATTATTTCTGTATTCATTTCCACTGTTGTGCGTCTAAGGTGTGTGACGCCACTGTCACTAACGCACTTCACTTTCTTAGGAGACATAATGAGGGTTAGCTTAAAAGTAAAGGCAATACAATGGAAAAGTACAATGAAAAAACAACGAACAGAGCACGAACGAACTACACAGCGTGGGCACCAATGCAGAACTGAGAGCAACCACATGGTCACCCAGGCGAGAGGGACTGTGGTCGCCATCCTGGATCTGCCCGTGTATGCGTGTTCAGGAGGCGAGCATTTATTCAGCGGGCAATTCAAAATTTGTTTGTAAATTATGTTCGTTGGGCAGGTTGTTCATGGGTGGAGGCCATTCATGGGGTGAGGGCACTATGGTGTGTATATATACAGTGTTCCCCCACTGTATCGCGTTCCTTGAATCGTGTTCTCACTGTATCGTGTTTTTTTTTTTTTATAAATTATTTTTATTTTTTTGGGGTATACGCAAAAATATTAAAATATTGAAAAAAATAAAAATTTTCAGTATTTTCATTTTTTACACTGAAAATGTAAGTTTACGTTGCTTGATGTTATTTATAATGTAAAGGGTGTTTTTTAGCAGTGCAGGGAGGGTTTATACAGTACGTGAACGTAAAAATAATTGTAAAATACCTATGTACATGAGTATGTGATGTAATTACCACTTCATTCACCGTAATTTTATCTATCACTTTCATATAAATTTACGTTGCATGCTGTTATTTATGAAGTAAAGGGTGGTTTGTTAACAGTACAGGGAGGGTTTATACAGTGTAAACATAAAAATAATTGTAAAATACCTATGTAAATGAGTATGTCATGTGATTGCCACTTCATTCACCGTAATTTATCTACCACTTTCATGTAAATTTACGTTGCTTGCTGTTATTTATATTGTAAAGGGTGTTTTTTTAACAGTGCGGGGAGAGTTTATGCAGTACGTAAATGTTAAAATAATTGTAAAATACCTATGTACATGAGTATGTCATGTAATTACCACTTCATTCACCGTAATTTTATCTATCACTTTCATGTAAATTTACGTTGCTTGCTGTTATTTATAATGTGAAGGGTGTTTTTTAGCAGTGCAGGGAGGGTTTATACAGTACGTAAACATAAAATTAATTGTAAAATACCTATGTACATGAGTATGTCATGTAATTACCACTTCATTCACCGTAATTTTATCTATCACTTTCATATAAATTTACGTTGCTTGCTGTTATTTATAATGTAAAGGGTGTTTTTTTTAACAGTGCAGGGAGGGTTTATACAGTAAGTAAACGTAAAAATAATTGTAAAATACCTATGTACATGAGTATGTCATGTAATGACCACTTCATTCACCATAATTTTATCTATCACTTTCATATAAATTTACGTTGTATGCTGTTATTTATGAAGTAAAGGGTGGTTTGTTAATAGTACAGGGAGTGTTTATACAGTATAAGCGTAAAAATAAAATATATCTATGTACATATAGACTGATCAAACACCGAGATAGTGAAACGTGGATATCAAACACCGTAGGGTGTTGATATATATATATATATATATATATATATATATATATATATATATATATATATATATATATATATATATATATATATATATATATATATATATATACAGTGCAGGGAGGGTTTATACAGTACGTAAACGTAAAAATAATTGTAAAATACCTATGTACATGAGTATGCCATGTAATTACCACTTCATTCACCGTAATTTTATCTATCACTTTCATGTAAATTTACGTTGCATGCAGTTATTTATAATGTAAAGGGTGTTTTTTTAACAGTGCAGGGAGGGTTTATACAGTACATAAGCATAAAAATAATTGTAAATGAGTATGTCAGGTAATTACCACTTCATTCACCGTAATTTTATCTATCACTTTCATATAAATTTACGTTGCATGCTGTTATTTATGAAGTAAAGGGTGGTATGTTAACAGTACAGGGAGGGTTTATACAGTGTAAAAGTAAAAATAAATTAAAATATCTATGTACATATAGGCTGATCCTACTCTGCGGTTTTCCTGGTTCGCTCCGGGTCCCGGAACCGAACTACCGCAATAAGGGGGGGAACACTGTATATATATATATATATATATATATATATATATATATATATATATATATATATATATATATATATATATATATATATATATATACAGTAATCCCCTGTTTATTGCGGGGGTTCGGGTCCGGGACCGGCAGCGATAGGTGAATTTCCGTGAAGTAGGAACACCTAAAAAAAAGATTTTTTTTTTTTTTTTTTAAGATGATTATGACACCAGGACGGCCCAAAAATGATAAAATAAAACAGCCTTTATCAGGCTGTAAAGAGAAACAGAGATGGAGAGTGTAATGACCTGTTAGATGTGAAGGGATTATTAAAGATGTGTAATGAATATCCAGCTCTCTGCTGGGTCTTAATATACCTCTGCATTACTTTCATGATGTCTATTCTAAAAATTCTCCTTAGATCTTTTTATTATTATTATTATTATTATTTTTATTATTATTATTATTATTATTATTATTAACAATAATTTTCCTTTGATTATGATTGTGGAGATTATTATTATTATTATTTTTCTTATTATTATTATTATTATTATTATTATTATTATTATTATTATTATTATTATTATTATTATTACGAATTTGTAATTAAACCATTAGTTTTACCATAAATAATGTAGTTTTGGTTGAATGAACAAGAATTAATTAAAGATCTCTCTCTCTCTCTCTCTCTCTCTCTCTCTCTCTCTCTCTCTCTCTCTCTCTCTCTCTCTCTCTCTCTCTCTCTCTCTCTCTCTCTCTCTCTCTCTCTCTCTCTCTCTCTCTCTCTAACATTCTATTCTACCCAACCCCCCACACTCTCTTTGTCCCAGCCAACTAGGGAGGGGCACTGTACACAGTTATTAAAGTAAATAAACCAACAGATGTGCAAACAATGATGAGCCCTTAATAATAGTAATAATAATAATAATGACAATCTCCACAATCATTATCAAAGGAAAATTATTGTCGCCAATAATAATAATAATAATAATAATAATAATAATAATAATAATAATAATAATAATAACAATAATAACATCTAAGGAGAATTATTGGAATAGACATCATGAAAGTAATGCAGAGGTATATTAAAACCCAGCAGAGAGCTGGATATTCATTACACATCTTTTATAATCCCTTCACATCTGACAGGTCATTACACTCTCCATCTCTGTTTCTCTTTACAGCCTGATAAAGGCTGTTTTATTTTATCGTTTTTTGGCCCATCCTGGTGTCGCAATATATATATATATATATATATATATATATATATATATATATATATATATATATATATATATATATATATATATATATATATATATATATATATATATATATATATATATTTTATTTTATTTATTTATTTATTTTTTTTTTTGCCAAAAAAAATTTGCGATGCACTGAATCCGCGATAGGTGAACCGCGATATAGCGAGGGATTACTGTGTGTGTATATATATATATATATATATATATATATATATATATATATATATATATATATATATATATAGATATATATAGAGAGAGAGAGAGAGAGAGAGAGAGAGAGAGAGAGAGATTATTTTTCTGGTTTTCTCTGCTCTGTCAAGAGCTCTGTTGGGTAGAACCAGCCTGGTTAAGGACTCATGAATGTTTCTAGGTTTGAATGGCAATTAGATTTTAAACCTTCCATTCATCGAAATTTTTAAAATTGTAGGCTCCACACTCTTTAGGGAATGAATTTCAAACTAAAAGAATTAATTTCCTCATGTCTCCAATTAGTGAGTCCTGTCTTGGATAGGTGTTGATGCACTGGCAGGAGACCCAGTGAAATTCTGTTCACCCTTCAGTTAATTATGAAAATAAGGCTGATTTCCTAATATTGTATAGATTACTTGAGATATGAGAACATGCTATCATGCTAGACTGTTAACTACTTCATTTGTAATTTTTATCATATGAATAAGATATCCACTGCATTACAAGAACACAGTTTTAATTGTATATTTCAGAGACCAAATACATTATATCCAAAGCTACTGTACTCACATCACTGACAACTTGATCTGATACCAGTGTAATAATTAAAAGTCTCCTATAGAGACTATAGTTTTGTACTTCTGCTATATATGTCTATTATTACTACCTATGTGAAAGAAAATATCATTTTCTATGCTGTTCTCTCATCAGTTTGGTGAACATTGTAAAGTTGAGTAACCCCCATAACCCCATGTAAAGTTAAATTACCCAGTAAATTGTTAGCTTAGGTTAACATAGGTTATGTTGGGTTAGGTGAAGTTTGGTTAGGATAGGATAGGTTAGATTAGGTTACCTGCTTCGTAAATGTAAATAATTCTTGAGCACCCTGGGGATATTTATCTTTACAAGATCCAGATAATAGAAACAAATAGCAGAGCAAAGTTGGTCCCCTCCTGGTAATGTGAAGATCGATAAGTTTATATTTTGAACTTTGAGTTAAATTCCTCTATTCATTAGAACATTGATCCCAGAAAGCAGACCGCTTTCATTCAGTTCAGGCAGAGGAGCTTGTTCCCTTGACTAGTCATATAACTAACTTGTATATAATTGCTGACAGAGTGCTTTGAGAGACAAAAAACTGCATTTTAGTAGTAAGAAAACTTGAGTATGTATAGTATTGTAAAAACATTTATGTTCTGTTTTTCATATTTAAAACTAATAGTCTGTATTGAAGGTGACTGAAGTAATTTTCAACCTTAAAAGGTAGCCCCACTAATTTGAATGTCATTGAGCAAAATCTGTGAATAATTATGTGACAGTCTTCATACTCTTATTAGCAGCAATATTTATACAGTCTATCATATATTAACTCTGTATAGGAGTATAGTCATCATACTCTTATTAGCTGCAATATTTATACAGTCTATCATATATTAACTCTGCATAGGAGTATACATGCTACTGAATGACATAAAACCTCATTTAGTTTACTTTAAGAATAATGCCTAAATACTAACACTTATATCAGTATGCCTTAATACAATCATTTTATATTCAGGATACAGTTAATATTACTCTCATTCTAAAAGATATGCTTAATATATGCTATCACGTAATTTTAAATTAGTGCCATCAGATTTTTAATTTTTAATTTGAGTAGCAATCCAGGCCATAATAACTAACATGGTACTTGTAGCCTAACTGGTCTTTTTGCACTGTTGTTTTATATAACTCTAAATTTATTGGTATCTGGAAACAGCCAGCATATTTGATAAGAGCAAGTGCGTGGATTTCTTCAAGTGTGGTGATGGAACCTGTTATCCATTTTATCTCAACTGTGACGGCCATTGTGACTGTAATGATTGTAAAGATGAAAAAGTTTGTTTCCGAAATAGGAGACAGATTAAGAAGGGTGAGAAATCGTTTCTTATTCTGTTTTGTCACCGTGGATTATGGCCAGTGTTGGTTAATAGCTTTTGGGACTCTGTTTGTTGTGTATGAATTGGATAAGTATCATTGTCTTTTTGTGATAGTTAGTGTGGTCTTTATATATCATGTTTTTCTTTGGATCTTGTAAAAATGAGTAACTCCTGGGTGCATTAGGATTACAGTATTAATATTTAGAAGGCCCGTAACCTAACTTAACGTAAAATATATGGGATCATTTATCTTTACATGGGGTTATGGGGGTTACTCATCTTTAAAATGTTCTTTCTTTTTCAACAGCGTGTTTATCTATTTGTTATGTGCTCTGTAAGTCAATGCAAGCTACCATACCAAAATTTAAATATTTGCTAGTGAAAATCTCTTATAGTAGAGTATCTGTTATTTAATCTTTAAAATAGGGAACAAGTATAGACTGGAATGTCTGATTCATATTATTACAAGGGCAGCATCTCAAAATATCAGTTTAGAAAGATGGAGAGACAAAAAAAGGGGAGAGCACATCTTTCTGAGTCAAATGCTTGGGGCTGAAGCTTCAGCTCTCATCTTAGAAACTAACTTATGGTGGGAACGTGCAGTCTATGTAACACTTTTACTAGTATTTTTATGTAGCCAAATTCGGGTTAATACTAGCGTATGAAAATGATCCACATACAAAAGGACAGAACAAATTTATCCTAAAACTGTACAAATGTTAACAGATACAGGTGATTTACAGAATGAATTAGGTAGAATAATCTTACTATGTGTTCTCTGTTCTGTATGGAGAATATTGTGTATTTTTAATATACTGATCGCAAACAAGATTGCATAGTAAATTAGGGAAAGGTAACATAAAGAGTATTTATATTGAATATATCATAACTATTACTACCATATTACCATATATAGTAACTTCCATCACTTCCGGCTCCTATTTTCTATATCATTATTTTTGTCTTGAGGGACGTTTTAATTGTAATACATACTCTGGTCCTTTGATTGTTTGAAATGCTTGCTCATCTTGTGAACTGTTAGTAATCACATTGCTCCAATTTATATATTCCTTTATGCAGTGCTTGGTTAGTAAATATTACACCTGTAAATAAAATATTGATAATATATTGCTGCCTTAAGCACATATGATTTATCTTGCATTTTACGCAAGTTGGTAATTTTACAATGATATTTTGAAAAAATTTAGTGATTACAATTTTCTTGCTTTATCTGTGAACTCCTCTTCATTTTGCTAGAGCAGTACCATACTGTTTACTATCATGTGAATATATTTAAGATTTGACTATATATATATATATATATATATATATATATATATATATATATATATATATATATATATATATATATATATATATATATATATATATATATATATATATATATATCACTGATCTGTTATCATACAGTCTAAAATGGTAGAAAAAGCCCATTAAATAATACAACGAAAAAATATATATAACGTACTTATTAATTTCGTGACCTGGTCACCTTCTCAAAGTACTTTGAGAAGGTGACCAGTTAAGGTTACGAAATTAATAAGTGCTTTCTATATATATTTTTTCGTTGTTTTATTTAATGGGCTTTTCCTACCATATATATATATATATATATATATATATATATATATATATATATATATATATATATATATATATATATATATATTAATAACACTGAAATGTTAGCATACAGTCTAAAATGGTAGGAAAAGCCCATTAAATAAAACAACGAAAAAAGTACTTTGAGAAGGTGACCAGTTAAGGTTACGAAATTAATAAGTACATTTTATATATATTTTTTCTTTGTTTTATTTAATGGGCTTTTCCTACCACACACACACACACACACACACACACATATATATATATATATATATATATATATATATATATATATATATATATATATATATATATATATATATATATATATATATATATATATATATATATATATATATATATATTAAAGCCATATTCCCACTTATAAGGCAGGTGGTTGAGCCAAAGAAAATACCCTGACTCTTTGGGAAAAGAAAATACAGAGGAGGGGATTCCCAGTCCCCTCGCTCTGCCCCATTTAGTCGACTTTTGTGACATGCAGGGGAACACGGAGGAAGTATTCTTACGCCCTCCCTCAGGGGGAATATATATATATATATATATATATATATATATATATATATATATATATATATATATATATATATATATATATATATATATATATATATATATATATATGTGTGTGTGTGTGTGTGTATTTGGTGCTATTCCCTTTGATTTATATTTACAGCATGTCCTACATATATAAAGACATCTTAAATTTTTTACATTTTTTCACTTTTTACATTGTAAAACTGTAATTTCATTTTCAGAGGAGCCATTATTAACTGCAATCCAGCAAGACCTCTTGATGTATGTTGGACAGACCGCAGAATTGAGATGTGAAGCATCTGGCATTAATCCAAATACCGTTACGTGGAGTCGTGTTGGAGGTAGGCTACCTCCTGGTGCCCTACCACGTGGAAATCTTTTAAGGTAAAGCTCTGTACTCTTAAAAATAATAAGGATAAACAAAAACTAATTTATAGTGTGTGTGCACTATTATATGTGTCACAGTCCCCATGAAAGGTGGTGGACACAGGTTGGAGCAAGGGGAATAAGACTGGATACTTTTCCTAACATCCCAGGGTGAGCTCAAACCTGTATCAGGCATTTCCCATTTTGCACGTGCTACCACTGAGCCATCGAGGCCTCCTATGAAATTGATCAATCGCAAATATCCTATTTATGGGTTTTGCCATATCATATAAACCCTTACATGTTTAATATATTGCAGTTATGGATAGACAGTGACTATAATACCCTAAGAGTTTATTTAAATTGCTGTCAAGGAATATATATATATATATATATATATATATATATATATATATATATATATATATATATATATATATATATATATATATATATATATATATATATATATATATATATATAAGTACAAACTGTTAGCATACAGCACTAAATAGTAAGGAAGCCCATCAGTGAAACAAAACTTATAAAACAATGCTATATTTCGGATCCTAACTGGATCCCTTCTCAAGGGATCCAGTTAGGATCCGAAATATAACATTGTTTTATAAGTTTTGTTTCACTGATGGGCTTCCTTACTATATATATATATATATATATATATATATATATATATATATATATATATATATATATATATATATATATATATATATATATATATATGCAGTGTTCGCCCGGTTATTCGCGTTTCTTGGTTCGCGTTCTCACTGTATTGCCTTTTTTTTATATATATATATATATATATATATATATATATATATATATATATATATATATATATATATATATATATATATATAAAATAAAACAGACTTTATCAGGTTGTTAAGAGAAACAGAGATGGAAAGTGTAATGACCTGTCAGATGTGAAGGGATTATAAAAGATGTGTAATGAATATCCAGCTCTCTGCTGGGTTTTAATATACCTCTGCATTACTTTCATGATGCCTATTCCAATAATTTTTCTTAGATCTTATTATTATTATTATTATTATTATTATTATTATTATTATTATTATTATTATTATTATTATTATTATTATCATTGGCAACAATAATTTTCCTTTGATGATGATTGTGGAGATTATTATCATCATCATCATTATTATTATTATTATTAAGGGCTCATCATTGTTTGTACATATGTTGGTTTATTTACTTTTAATAACTGTGTAAAGTGCCCCTCCCTAGTTGGCTGGGACAAAGAGAATGTGGGGGGTTGGGTAGAATAATGGTTTGATTACGAATTCGTAATAATAATGATGATAATAATAATAATAATAATAATAATAATAATAATAATAATAATAATAATAATAATAATAATAATAATAATAATAATAATAATAATAGTAATCTCCCCAATCATCATCAAAGGAAAATTATTGTTGCCAATAATAATAATAATAATAATAATAATAAGATCTAAGGAGAATTTTTAGAATAGACATCATGAGAGTAATGCAGAGGAATAGTAAACCCAGCAGAGAGCTGGATATTCATTACACATCTTTTATATTCCCTTCACATCTGACAGGTCATTACACTCTACATCTTTGTTTCTCTTTACAGCCTGATAAAGGCCGTTTTATTTTATCATTTTTGGCCTGTCCTGGTGTCATAATCACCTTTAAAAAAAAAAAAAAATTATTTTAAAGGCTGATCCTACTTTGCGGTTTTCCTGTCTCGCGCCGGGTCCTGGAACCGAACTACCGCAGTAAGGGGGAGAACACTGTATATATATATATATATATATATATATATATATATATATATATATATATATATATATATATATATATATATATATATATAAAGCTTATAGTCATTTGCTCATACATTACACTGACTGCTTATAGTAAGTATTGAACTAAACCTTCAACATGTTCCACAGTCAAATCCTCCCTGGTGTACCTAGGGATCTTCATATTTATTTGATGAATATTATGATTATATGAAAGACTACAAAATGAGTCCATTCACTTTTCTCTTTTACACCTTTCGCCTTCTTTAATAAAATGAGTTCTTTAATTTTATCTTCACAACCCGTGTTTTTAGATAAACGAGTCCAATAATTTTATCTCTTTTACACTTTTCACCTCTGTAGATAAAAGACCTTTCGAGGACAGTCATTTTCTCTTTACACATGGACCTTTTTTCCCTATTTTTCTTCGGATATGCCTTCTTCCCATTCTTAGCCTTTAAATCTCTTATATCATATCATAATATTCTTGCTGTATCACTTTCAGAGTGTTGTCATATCAGCGATCACCTTACATCTGTGTATTTATTTATTTCTACTAAGATCTATCAGGTCATCAGGATTATTTTTATTCTTTTTAAGGTCTAGGATATATATACAAACAAGACGTTCTCCAAAAGGCTGTTATTGGCATTCCTGCAGCTTTCCAGATTAACTCCTCTCGGCTGCATTTAGCATCTAGACTCAAACTTGCATAATATAATAGATAATAGAAATATCACGGAATACATCATAGATATAATAATAATTTCCCTAATTCCATTTTTCCAGATTGCCTTACGTTCAACCAGACGATACCGGAAGATACCGGTGTGAAGCAGTTACTGAAACTGGAATTTCAACATCTGATATCATTACCCTAACTGTTGAGAGTGAGTCACAGTGATATAGATTTCCAACTGATATGTGAATAACTGTATTCTAATTGATTACTAACTTGCATGATCTAAAGTTTCTGGTGGGTGTGTGTAATATGGTTTTGACATCCCCGTCAGAATCACTTATAAGCATGGGTAGTATTCATTGTAATTTAGCATTTGTATTTTCACGTAAGAGAGGCTAACCTTTTTATTAAAGTATTTAGAAAATTATATTGATTTTTTTATATAGTTGAGGTTTATAGCGGTGAATCATAATAGCTTTTTATTATTTTTGTGCATGATTAAATATCAGTTCTAGAATTATCATATTTATGAGCAAGCCCTTTACTTATTTACTACTATATTAATTACATATAATAATAAATACATATAATGTTAGAATATTTAACAAGCACTCAGGTATATTCTCAGTTACATGTTAATGTTTGTGTTAAGTTTCCACATAGAATGCGAGAAATAATTGAAATTAGTAGCACTGATAAGGGTAGTTTTCTTCTGTTATTGTTTCATGGGGAAATACTTAGAACACTATTTTAATCAATGAATTACATTTATTCATCTATGCATAAGCACCATCTGCCCTATTTTCCACAAATTATAAACTCATACTTTGTGTGATTGTAGTTATATTAGACTACATATACCTTGCTCATATTATTGAACTTGCTAAAAATCAGAAATAGAAAATGAGCTACCAGCTACTTTTATAGAATTTTATTTTCTTAATACAGTTATCTGGTCTTTTCCTAATCCACTACTTAAGCCCTGCTTTCAATTCGCTAAATGTTAATATAATTTACTGAGTATAGCAAATTATCTCGAATTCTCACAGCCAGTAATCACTTTTTATTCATCTTAAAACTTTTGTCTACCTCAAAGCCTTGCGTTCTATCTTTGTACCATGTTGCGCTAGTTCATTATTGATACCAATTTCATAGCTGGGTCATTTTAATCACCTGTGCATTGTACCAGTAATTTCTACTTTAAATACTGAGTACGACGTTCTTGTAACTGCTTAATTTAAGACGTAACATGAATAATGGATGAGGTGAATAGACTGTTATCTTTTTTCTTTTTTTTTTGCCATTTTTACATGTCACTTTTCCCCTTTTGAATTTGGGTGGACACAGACATGTTGGAGCTGGGAAAGTATTAAATATTTTGTGGTCTTTTGTACCGTTCTTGACTATTTTTTTTCGAGTTGCATGCATAATGTGAAACTAACTTTCAGATTTCCTTTAGCAAATTGTTACTATTTTATTAAATTAAAATTTTTATTTTGCCTTTCTAAGTAGAACAAGCAAGCCAGTCTTATATCTGCATGTGTCCTATTTGTTTATTTGGGTCTTTAATTTGCCTACTAAAGATATTTGTAATAAATTATGTTACTGACAATAGTAAAATGACTTTCAGTGTTTAACATATCTTCCGCTTAATTCCATTGTCTATTTACATCTTCTTTTTAGTTAAAATTTGCAATGCTCTTAGCAGATTTTGAGCTTAGCTAATATAATTTTTGATATGACACTAGTCTATAAGTCTTTACTCTAATTGTTTAATGCTTACAGTATTTAATTTTTTACCTCCTGATAGGTCAGGTTTCATTTTTGTATAATATTTCAGGTTTATACTTACTGTATTGGTTTCATTTTTGGTGTGGATTTTATATAATTAAGATACATTTCTTGCATGTATTAATAGGAATGAAAGCTTACTGACAGCTGAGATATCATCTTCTGTCTTTTTAAGTTTTTTCTTACTTGTAACATTAATAAAAGATACTTAGAAATCTACTATTGCTTACCTCAATACATTGCTTTTGGCAGTTTTAGTAGTAGTTATACGATGCTTCAACAATTACTAAGTTGCTCTATTTCTCTCCATTGCATGCATTCTTATCTCAAGTTTGGAATGACGCAGCTGGCTTTCCTATCAAGACAGACTATATGACAAACTTACCAGCATTTGTCTATAATGTTGATGGCACAGTGTGTGACGAGGAATGTGCTTATGTATTAGCTGACGATTCAGGTTTGATGAGAGAACCTGGCAAAAAATTAAATTGCACCTTTATTAGCAAATTTCACAAAATTGTTAGAAAATTCGATTGTATTCAGTTAAACACTCCTTCTTATCATGTTGATTGTATCCATAGTAAAAAATTCAGCATTAAGTCAAAATTTGAGGAAATGCCAAATGCTTTGCTCGAGTCTAATTATAAATACCTCGTAAATTGCCCTGACAGCCAGTGGGAACTCACTCCTTCATTAAAAGACTGTAATTTGGCTATGGAGCTATGCTTTTATCTCAAGATTTCTAAGCTGAATATCACAAAAGATGTAACACTGAATCCTACATGTTTTATCATTAAAGGCATATATGAAAACTTATGTATGAAACTGTATCATCATATTCTTAAATGTCATACCTCTAGTTACGTACTGAAGTGGAACAATGTATCAGAAGTTAACTCTGTATATATCAATTCCAATTTACTTTTTTTCTGCAATGTTACTCATATTGCATGCCAATGGGTGTGTACTTATATTAGTACTGCAAATGGGAGTGAGACCAGGAATTGTTTCAATTTAATCTTAAAAGGAGGTAAGTCAGTTGTGTTAGTATGACTCATTGAATGTATATTAATACGTATCATGTTAAATTTTTCACGAAATATATATTTCATATGATATTGTAGATGTCACAGCTGACCTAATCTGCTTTCAGAAAATTAAAAATTTTATATCTCTAATATTGATGAACTACTAGTTTCAAATATGCGATATTTTAAATTTTGACTTTTATAAACATTACATATTTATGTAATTTTGTGTGCATATACAGCTATTTGTTAGTATATTTGTAATTTTTAATCTTTTGAGTCAACCCTAAGAACAGGAAACTCATTTTTGTAATGATGAATTTTTTTTTTATTTTACTCTAGTGAAGATAATACTAATGCAATCATGATGGTAGAGTTAAAAAAAATTATCTTGGATATTGCAAACAATATGACCTTTCATCCTTCAAAAAGGGGATCTATCGTCATCTCAGGGCCTAGTCCTCCATATCTCTGGGTCCTCTGTACTTTGACTGTTTTTTCTGTCTGTCGTTTTCCTTTGTATGTTATTACCTCATCTCTGCCTTGTCCTTAAACTTTTTCTTTTCCATCATCTTGGTGTTTTCTCGTGCCCGGGCCTTTATTGATTAGGGCAGTTTTTGCCTATCCCGGTGTCACACTTATGAAAAAAAAATATGGCATTTCTTCTAGTGTATTACATATATATATATATATATATATATATATATATATATATATATATATATATATATATATATATATATATATATATATATATATATTCAACCCTCGATTTAATGTACCTCAGTTCAACAGAAGTCAGATTTAACAGAAAATCTGGAGCAGCAGATATAGTTTTTCAGTTGTGGCACCATTGGACAAGAGCCAGTACTTCAAGAGAGTGAGAGAGATGAAAACCACTTTAGGCTACCATCAGCTCAGTGAATAATAATAATAATAATAATAATAATAATAATAATAATAATAATAATAATAATAATAAGAAGAAGAAGAAGAAGAAGAAGAAGAAGAAGAAGATAATGAAAAGTGCTTTTGGCCAATGTTTGCTTTTTGTCTCACAATAATAATAATGATAATGATAATCAAATAATCTCCCTTCCTTGTCGGGATTCGAACCTGGGAACTCTTATTCAAGAGTTCCACAGCTTAATCCACTGGACCACAGAGGTTTTGTGGTCCAGTGTACTAAGCTGTGACACCAGACTACAGTTTCCAGGTTCGATTCCCAACAAGGAAGGGAGATTATTTAAAGACATTCAAAAATCCGTAATTGCATTGCATTTGTTTCAACAGTAATACTATTACTACTACTACTACTACTACTAATAATAATAATAATTATAATAATAATAATGTTCCGGTTTTACGTCACGGACTCCCTTATCAACCAAGGGCTAGGACGGTTGCCTTCTTGCGAAGGACTTGTTTTGGCAGATGTAATCCTTACGCTGAGTGCATGCCTTTGCTAACCTCAGACCGTGACGGGGCGCGAACCCTCGACCTGACGCCTCAGAGTCGGAGACGCTACCGACTGAGCCACGGCGACTACAATAATAATAATAATAATAATAATAATAATAATATAATAATTATAATAAAGTCCCATATATATTCACATATCCTATAAAGAGTTTAATAGAGAAAACTATTAATGGGTGGCAGGCACTTAGGGATAACTGAATCTCTCTCTCTCTCTCTCTCTCTCTCTCTCTCTCTCTCTCTCTCTCTCTCTCTCTCTCTCTCTCTCTCTCTCTCTCTCTCCCTCTCCCTCTCCCTCTCTCTCTCTCTCTCTCTCTCTCTCTCTCTCTCTCTCTCTCTCTCTCTCTCTCTCTCTCTGCTGGCTAGTACAGTGGTAACGCGCTGGCTTCGCATTCACGAGGTCGAAAGATCGGTCCCCGTCCAAGACCGAGAGTTTAAGCTGTTTACTGGCAGGAACTGCTGTGGTTGGACATCACAGTGGGGGGTTGGGGCTTGCCCTGGCTGACAAATACCCATTGTAATGAAATGGAAATAAAGTTTATTATTATTATTATTATTATTATTATTATTATTACTCTCTCTCTCTCTCTCTCTCTCTCTCTCTCTCTCTCTCTCTCTCTCTCTCTCTCTCTCTCTCTCTCTCTCTCTCTCTCTCTCTCTCTCTCTCTCTCACACACACACACACACACACACACACACACACACACACACACAGAATGTAAGGTAATGAGAATGGGTACAAGTGCAAGAAGACCCAAGCTTGACTACTCGGTGGCTGGAGTACAACTTCAAGAGACAGAAAATGAGAGAGATCTAGGAGTAAACATACTGGCAGATTTGTCTCCAGAAATACATATAAATGGCATAGTAAGGGCATCATATGCATTCTTATCAAATGTAAGGGTAGCCTTCAGGCACATGGACAAGGAAATGTTCAGAAATATTTATGTAGCCTATGTGAGGCCAAAACTCGAATATGCAGTCCCCTTTTGGAATCCACACTTGAAAAAGCACATAGCTAAGCTTGAAAAAGTTCAAAGACATGCCACGAAACTGGTGCCAGAAATACGCAATCTCAGTTATGATGAGAGGCTGAGGGAATTAGACTTACCATCACTCGAAGCTAGAAGATTGAGGGGGGATATGGTGACAGTCTTTAAATTCCTTCATGGTTATGATAGAGTGGATAGGGATCGATATTTTGATATGGCTGGCTCTAGAACTAGAGGTCATAGTTTGAAGCTTTGTAAGAAAACTTCTTTGCAGGATGTAAGGAAATACTTTTCCAGTGTGAGAGTAGTTGATAACTGGAATTGGCTAAGCGAGGAGGTAGTTAATGCTATCTCAATCCATAGTTTTAAGGATAGGTATGATAAGTATCACTAAGTATAAAATGGAACCGATCAGGAGACGGGAAGATACGAGCTTTGGGCTTTTTCCCGTAAACACAATTAGGTAAATACACGCCACGAAACTGGTGCCAGAAATACGTAATCTCAGTTATAATGAGAGGCTGAGGGAATTAGACTCACCATCACTCGAAGCTAGAAGATTGAGACGGGATATGGTGACAGTCTTTAAATTCCTTCATGGTTATGATAGAGTGGCTAGGGATCGATATTTTGTTATGGCTGGCTCTAGAACTAGAGGTCATAGTTTGAAGCTTCGTAAGAAAACTTCTTTGCAGGATGTAAGGAAATACTTTTTCAGTGTAAGAGTAGTTGATAATTGGAATTCGCTAAGCGAGGGTGTAGTTAATGCTATCTCAATCAATAGTTTTAAGAACAGGTATGCTAAGTATCACTAAGTAGAAAATGGAACCGATCAGGAGACGGGAAGAGACTTTGGGCTCTTTCCCGTAAACATAATTAGGTAATAATTAGGTAATCACACACACTAAAAAATAAAAATGTTGAAGTTATTATATTTATTGTGTACTTATATTATACATCATCACATTGGATGTTGAGCTTAATGTAATGCATGATTAAAAGTATAATTTCGCTTCTGTTCATAATGTAAATCTTGCCACTAAAGACCTCCTCCACCAGAAACAATGGATAAATAGATTAAATCGACCTTGGTCCCCTCGTATTTGTCCATTAAATTGAGGGGCGATTGTATATATATATATATATATATATATATATATATATATATATATATATATATATATATATATATATATATATATATATATATATATATATATATATATATATGTATATATATATATATATATATATATATATATATATATATATATATATATATATATATATATATATATATATATATATATATATATATATATATATATATATATATATATTATATATATATATTATATATTTATATATATATATATTTTATATATATATATATATATATATATATATATATATATATATATATATATATATATATATATATATATATATATATATATATATATATATATATATATATATATAAGCTCACCTACTTACGAACAACAGTTACAAACATTCAAAGATACAAACACAAATCTACCCATTATATACCCTTGTATTAATGTATGTATTACTTTATTGATATTTATTACATTATTATTACGGTATAAAAATTCAATAATACTGGATATACTTTATTTTTTATGTAGTAGTTAAGTGTCTTAAGCCTAACTTCTGTACAGTACTGCATATGTATGTACTGTCCAGTACTTTTTTTTTTACCTACGCCCATCTTACGAAAAATCTCCTTATAAATGGACTTCAGGATCCCAAGTCGTTCATAAGTTGGGGAATATATATATATATATATATATATATATATATATATATATATATATATATATATATATATATATATATATATATATATATATATATATATATATATATATATATATATATATATATATATATATATATATATATATATATTTAAAATGTTTGTATCTGATAATATGCAACACTTGCAAAGTGCACTTAAACTATTGAACTTTTAACTGTTCCAGGTCGCCAGGCTATTGATATCAGAATTGAATCTAGCCGCAGGGTAGTACGCATTGGAGATGATGTAGAACTTAGGTGCATTGTAGGAGGAGATCCTGCTGTGGCTGTGTCATGGTCAAGGGTCAATAATGCCCTCCCATCCAATGCCAGAACAATTGGAAGTGAACTCGAGATACAGAATGTACAGGCAGATAATGGTGGAGTGTACAGATGTACAGTAACCACCCCAAGTGGGGTCTTTGAAGAAACATATCCTTTGGCAGTACAAGGTTAGTGGGTTACAGGATTTAATGCTTATTCATTTAAACTCTTGCATGATATAGAGGTAAGAAATGTTTTCCAAGACCAGTCATTTTAATAGATAATGCAAACATTTATCACCTCAGTATAACTCCCCAACTCTTGCCTATTTGTCCACTTCCATTCGATTGGGTATTAATAGTGACACATAAAATGGCAAACAACATTCTTTGCTGATATAGAGGAGCTAAGATTGGCAATCCCATCTTCCCTGATTTGTTTCCCTTTTCACAGAGCAACTCATAGAAGGTTGTTCAGGGTATGGTGAAGCTCTGCTACACCCTCTCTATTGCTCAGTTGTGGCCATCCTTTTGGCATTATGTTTAAAAGAATGAAACTACACATACACATATTTAGGTAATATTTAGGTACTTCATAATATTAACATGGGTTTTGTCATACTTTCAATCACAACTTTTAAATTAAATGTCTAATTGAGATCAAAGGCCTCCATTAAAGGTATGGTAATCGTATTTGACCATAAAGGACCAAAAATGGTAACCCTGTGAAATTAGGATGACTTTGTATGGTATGCCAACAAAGGGTAGCAAATAAATGGTTTCAGTGATCAGTGAATATCTTACAGTTATGGTCAGTTTATTGTGAAACATATGGAATTCAAATTCTTGGGCCTTTTGTGTATCCTTTTTACTGTAATGATATTGAATAATATTAATATAGATGATAAAAAGGAACCACAGTAGCTGAGTGTTCAGCATGTTGACTTTGGAGTGAACAGACCTGATATTAAGACCACCATGGAACACTAGGAATAGTAACCAGTCTTAACTCCCCAGTCACATTATCTCAAGGATCAGTTGTCAGATTAATCCCACTGACAGGCTTCAGCCTACTTGTGAGTGGAATTTCAAATTTGAAATACATAGATGATAGAGAAAATTTTTATATTAAAAACACCATGTATTTGGAATTTCTCTGATTTTGTGATGCTATCTAGCTAATATTCTAATGACTTCCATACTCCTTACATTCATTCTTGACATATGAATGGATATTTTGGTGAGAAAGTTTGTCTTTTATGTTGCTTGTATTTTACATTATGGGAAGTTATTATTGTTGTTGTTGTTTTGCGTTTTATGTGTCACTATTAATCCCCAATATTCGGTGGAAACAGACAGATTGGAGCTGGGGAATTAAGGCTGGATGCTCTTCTTAATGCCCTGTGGTGGGTTTCATCGTGGGTTTGTCACGTTCCAAATGACAAGGACTTAATTTGCTGATGTGGTTCCACAAATGCACAGATTATATCTCACATATATTTTCTTATATTCTGTCTTTTTTTAACTATTGCAGGTATCATATCCTCTGAAAATGTGAATTTCAATGGGGTGAATACTCGCTCTGTGGAGACACGATCTGTTGTCTTTGGATCAAGCATAGTGATGGATTGCAAAGTCAATATTCCACCACCAATTTCTTACACCTGGAGCAAACAAGGAGGAGAACTTCCAATTGATGCTCGAGTTAATAATGTATGATTTTTACTTTGCTGTGTTATAGATTAATAAATGATGTTGCTAAGATCAACACACTTCTAATTTTTTATTATGATATCGTGATTTCTGAATTCTTATTTTAAAGAAGAATGATCATACTCTTTATTTTATCCATGGTAATATGGGACACCATAGTTCTTGATAACTATTTATATATGTCTAAACACCCAAACTGACTCACTAATGTAGAGAGCTAAGGATGATTGAGGATTTAAAAGGCATTGCCATGTCAATTTTGCATCCCTCTACTTATTTTTCTCTCTCTATAGGCTATTCTTGATATCCCAGATGTACATACAGAAGATGCTGGACTTTATATCTGCACAGGTAGCAATGCTGAGAGAAGTATTGATCTTCCTACACTTCTCTTGGTAACAGGGGTTATACCCAGGTAATAATACTAATTATGCTTAGATGTTATACAAGAAAAACTTATTTAGCTCTCATAGACTTTAGTCTCTGAAACTGAAAAAAAAAAATTATCTAGGGCCAGAATCTAAAAGAATTCTATGATGCCACTGATATTTAGTATTGTTGAATATTGTGCATCTATATTAAAAGAATGACAGCTATATCTGAAGCAACGTAAACTGTTATATTTTTCCCTTAAAAACAGGTTTACAGGGATAAATTCGTATTTAACTCTGTCTACTTTACCAAGAGCATACTTAGCTTTTGATTTGGAAATTTCCTTCAAACCAGAGGCCGATGATGGTAAGTAATATGTATACCTTTCTTCAATGGCTTAAGGTAATACTTTATAATAGCACATTTATGTGTGTGTGTGCATTTGTGAATATAATAGTACATTTATATGTGTGTGTGCATTTGTGAATGTGTAAGTACCTAATTGTGCATACAGGAATGAGCCCTATGCTTGTAACTCCCCATATCCTGGTCGATTCCATTTTTGTACTCAGTGATACTTAGCATACTTGTCCTTAAAACTATGACATGCGTTAGCTTTAACTACTTCCCCGCTTAGCAAATTTCAATCATCAATAATCTTACGCTAAAAAGGTATTTCCTTACATCCTGCGAAGATGTTTTCTTGATAAGCTACAAACTATGACCTCTAGTTCTAGAGCCAGCCATATAAAAATATCGATTCCTGTCCACACTGTCAAAACCATGAAGAAATTTAAAAACAGTCACCATATCCCCCCTCATTCTTCTAGCTTCCGGTAATGGTAAGTCTTATTCAAGTACCCTCTCCTCATTACTGAGATTGCATATTGCTGATACCAGCTTTGTGGCATGTTTATGAAGTTTTTCCAGCTTATTTATGTGCATTTTCAAGGGTGGATTCCAAATGGGGGCTGCATATTGAAGCTTTGGCCTCACAAATGTTACATAAATATTTCTGAACATTTCCTTGTCCATGTGTCTGAAGTCTACCCTTTCATTTGCTAAAAAGCATATGCTGTCTTTACTATGCCATTATTATGCATTTTCAGAGACAAATCTGCCAGTATGTTTACTCCTAGATCATTCTCATTCTCCATCTCTTGAAGCTCTGCGCCTGCTATTGAGTATCCAAGCTTGGGCCTTCTCACACATTACCTTACATTTTGAGGTACTGAATTTCATTAACCACTTTTCTGACCACTCATGCAGACTGTTTAGGTCTTCCTGAAGATCTCTACCACTGCTCTCGTCTCTCACTGTCTTCATAATCTTTGTATCTGCAAACATATTCAAGAATGAATTTACAGACTCTGGTAGGTCATTTACGTATCCAAGGAACAAAAGTGTCCCTAAAACTGAACTCTGTGGAACCCCACAACTAACCCTCCTCCATTCAGACACTTTCTCACTCTAACCCTCTGTTCCCTTTCTTTTAAGTAAGTTTTTATCCATTCCAAGATATTTCCACCTATTCTTGCCATTAATTGCAGCTTCTTAATAAGTTTTCCATGTGGGACCATATCATATGCCTTCTGGAAATCTAGGAAGAGGCAATCCTCCTGGCCCTTTCTTTCTCGTAAGATGCAGTGTACCTCATCATAGTATTCTAATAAGTTTGTTACTGTTGATCTGCCTTCTCTGAAGCCATGTTGCCTCACTGACAAAAAGTTGAAGGATTCCAAGTGAAGAGAGATGTGTTTTTCTTAGTAGTGTCTCCAGAACTTTGAAAACTATGCTGGTCAAGGAAGCAGGCCTATGGTTTAGAGCTGTATCCTACCTTCCTTTTTCGAAGATAGGTACCACGTTCACTTGTGTCCAGCGTCTTGGAATCTCCCCAGACTCCAGCAACTTTTCAAATATGAAGCTAAGTTCCACCAATATTGGTTTAGCACATTTCTGAAGTACATAAGGGGATGTACCATCAGTACCTGTAGCTTCATTAAAGTTTAAAGTTAAAGTTTGCCGGTGTTTCAGTTCCGATACCCATCTGAGATGCTCCTCAGAACGTCAGCCGAGGCAAGCCCCAACCCCCCCACTGTGGTGCCCATCCACAGCAAGTAACCTTCCCAGTAAACAGCTTAAACTCTCAGTCCTGAGCGGGAACCGATCTGTCGACCTCGCGAATGCGAGGCCAGCGTGTTACCACTGTACTAGCCAGAAGGCATCTAACTTCCTTAAGGCTTTGCATACATCTGTGGATGAAAAGATGATGCTCTCTGATGTGGACCCATGAACTCCTATCTCTGCAATCTGAAGGGGTGGGGTATTTTCTGCTGTAAATACTGACTGAAATTCCTTGCAGATCTTTTCATCTATCTCAGCGATGCTTCCTCCCACTCTCTTTAACTTTAAAACCTGTTATTTGACCTTCATTCCCCTGATAAAGCTGTGAAAAATTTAGAGATATTCTTTAGCCTTCCTGGTGATATCCCTTTAATAATCTCTCTCTGCCTCTCATATTTTACTTGAGTAATCATTTCTTGCGCTTTTATAAGTCTGCCAAACATTTATGTTTCTTCTTCCACTATACCTTTTCCAGCATTTCTCTCTCCACTACCTAGCACTCTTATGCTCATTATTGAACCATTTATCTCTGGTATGAATAACTCCTATTATGATGGAAGGTATGCAACAATTTACTATCTTCCCATATTCCTCACAAAAGTTTTTGTACATTTCTTGTACAGATTTGTTGTTAAATAAGGTCCACCAGTCAATAACTGCAAAAAGCTCATTAATTTTAATGTAATCTCCTTCCGTATAGTTCCTCCTCGTGTCCTTCTCAGTGCCTATATTATCAGACAGAACATTTTTGATGATATATGCCATGAACAACACACAGTGGTCACTTTTTCCAATTGATGGTTGATACTCAATTCTTTCACTATCCAACATATTATCTGTGAATACTAGAGTATGGCTCATCCGCAACCCTGGCCCTCGTTAGTTCCAGTACATGTTGGTTTAGGAAATTCCCTTGTATGCAATCTGGAAATCTTTGCCCAATGAATCTTCCCCTCTGCATTTGTGTGTGATCGCTCTCACAATGCTTCAGCAGGAGTTGTGCAAACTTAATTCTCACAATATTTGTTTTTTCACAATAATGGAACAATGATGGGTCACAGAGAATACCATTGAAAGCGTTTTTATATATTTCTTACTAATTACTTGGAAAATTAATTATCATGGCATTTATTCTGTATTTGCATTTGTTCTCCTTAGCTGGCCATGTAAATATAGCATTAGATGTGTTGATGTCTTTCATATTGTCAAAAAGATTAAAGGTCTCGTATGGAAGGCAGGGGCAGTGGACAATATAGCACAGAGTTCGACTATATATCTATCATATAGCCGGGCCCAAGCCCCCTCTCCAATCATGTGACCCCAGTGATATCCAAGCAATGGCTAGAGGAAATCTCCGATCCCACATTTAATGGCCTGCTTTAATCTGTAGTGACATGAGAGAGTGGAATTTACTCCAAGCTCGGACCAAGATCGAACTCACAGCTAGTGTATTGCCAACCTCAATTACTATCACTGTGGCAGCAGAGTTTTCGATGAGGAGACTGATATATCTCCTCCCACTTAATCCCCTATTAAATGGAAAAGAAGATATTCTTGGAAAAAGGGAGTTTTGTACATAGTGTTTGATAATAGTTACAGGAAATGACCAGTAATGAATATATATTCTGTTTAATGTTTTCCAGGACTTATTCTGTACAATAGCCAACGTGCTGGAAACGAAGATGGAGACTTTGTTGCCTTTGGAATGAGTGGAGGTTATGTAGAGTTTAGATTTGATGTGGGATCTGGTCCAGCAATTATTAGGTCACAGACTCCTGTAGAAAATAACATATGGCACACTGTAAAGCTTTCCAGGAATCGAAAAGAAGGTAAGAACGTACATTATGCTTCTATATTTATAGAATATACTGTTTTTACATGTTATTATTAAGGATGACTGCATCCTGGGACTGCTTGTTTGTTTGCTGTCAGTATGCTGTACTTTGGTCATCATGTCATACTCTATCTTCAAGAGTGAAAAGTAAAGTTTACAAGACAGTAATAAAACCATCTATGTTGTATAGCTTGGAGACTGTCCCACTGACAAAGAGACAGGAAGCAGAGTTGTAGATGCTGTGGTTTTATCTGGGCGTGACAAGGATGAGCAGGATTAAAAAATTAGTATATTAGAAGGACGGTGCAGGTCGGATGGTTTGGGAATATTGTGAAAGAGGGGAAACTGAGATGGTTTAGGCATATACTGATGAAGGATGAGAGGTATGTTGAGTGAGGGATGCTGAGGATGGAGATGCTAGGCAGGAGGAGGAGAGGTAGGCCAAAGAGGAGGTTTATGGATGTGGTGAGGGAGGACATGAGGGTGTGTAGTGTGATGGAAGAGGATGCAGGGGGCAGAGCAATATGGAGATGATTGATCCTTTGAGGTGACCCCAGACAAGAGAAACCTTAAAATTAATGATCATGAAGTTTGGAATACAAAATTTTTTACTGATAACAGATATTCTTCCTTCTACTTTACTTCAATAAACAATGAATTTGAGGATTTTTGGTATTACAGAAAATTATTACACATGTACTAGTTGTATAACTTATGAGAACTATATTTCAGTGTTATATTTGGATTACCGTGTTAGTGGTAAAGACTTTTACGAAGATATGGTATGGTCTTGTCGTTAGGAGGGATGAACAGTATGTTGGGAGGAGGGTGATGGAAATGGATATACAGGGTCGGAGAGGGAGGGGGAGACCAAAACATAGGTGGATGGATTGCATGAATGACGACCTGAGGTCTAAAGGTTTGATGGGTGATGAGGTATTGGACAGGAACATATGGAGAACACTGGCCAGAAACATCAACCCCACATAAAAGTGGGAAAAGATGTAGACGAAGAAGAAGAAGAATCGTTATCTTATGCTATTGCATTCCTTAGAAGTCTTCTTTTAAGAGACATAACATGCTCTATCTCTTAGCATTCATGAAACAGAAAGCCCCATCCTATTTGAAACCTCTAAAATATAAATACATCATTTACATGATTATCACTATAATATATATAAGTTTTATTGATTGCAGAGATATATTCTTATGTATGTGATGAGCATTATCATGGATACATATATTTTAGTAATTTCTAGAACTTGTTGTTGTTGTCTTTAAGCTGGCTGGCTGATCAGCCCTGAGTCCCTAAGGAAGGCCACTGCTGATCCCGGGCTTTCCCAGTGAAGTTTCAGGGAGTGTATGTTACGTTGTTTGGCATGTGTGGTTGTAAGTAGTGTAATCTTCAGTAGTGTGTTTGATTATCTGAAAATTGTAAAAGGCACTTGTTTTGAGTACTAAATTATTGCAGGAACAATGGTTGTTGATGATGGAGCACCCGTCTCAGGCCGCAGTGAAGGAAGGTTCCTCGGCTTGGACTTAGTTGAAAATATGTATTTAGGATCTGTTCCAGATTTTGGCAGAGTTCATAAGCAGACCGGGTTTATTACTGGGTTCGTAGGTTGTATTAGTCGACTTGTCATTGGAAAAGCCGTTACTGTGGATTTCATGAGAGATGCAAAGTCGAAGGTAAGTGTACCTGCAGTTATTTTATAGTTCATACTATCTTTCTATCTATATATAAAAGCCATAATCCCCCTTATAAGAGGGGTGGCAGAGTAAATGCAAGAAACATGACTCTGTTTTGGAGAAAAATACAAAGGAGGGTCATACAGCTTTTGTAAAGAAAAAAATATTAAGCACCATACAGATGCATCTTCAGGTATCATGCAGTTTATTTAAAAAACTCTTATTATATTGAATAAACATATGGAATATTGAGGAATTTCCATGCCTCATATGATTTCTTGACTCATGCTTATTGATAAGGTATAGTAGTAAATATAAAGTAATACTGGTTGCGCATGCATAGCCTGTACCTTTTCTTACTTTTTTTATAGATAGTATTCATTTTGCAAAGTCAAAACTCAGGAGTTATTTAAGCTTGCTTTAGCATATATGATAGATTCAAAAACCAAATACTATTTGGAAGTTCATATATACCTTATATATCTAAGCTATTTAATAATAATAATAAAATAATAATAATAATAATAATAATAATGCATATGATAAAGAGAGAGAGAGAGAGAGAGAGAGAGAGAGAGAGAGAACTCAGGCAACTTCTTACCAACACTTTCAAATGCGTGTGTGTCTAATATACACTTACTGTGTACACAGCTAGAAGAGGAAAGGGA
>JAXCGZ010002464.1:0-7500 GCA_037179515.1 Halocaridina rubra
GTTATGTTAAAGGGAATTAATTTTTTTAGTTAGAAAATAACAGTTATGTTACTAATTTTATTTAATAAGGCATCTAACAGCCTCTGTTGACATTGAGCGAAACACTCTGTCACATATATATATATATATATATATATATATATATATATATATATATATATATATATATATATATATATATATATATATATATATATATATATATATATATATATATATATATATATATATATATATATATATATATATATATATATATTGAGATCGTCCTTCATTTCAATGATGGAAGATTCCACAATTTCTCGTTTGAATTGACAAGTGCTTTTGAATAACATAGTGGCAGCACTCAAATCGATACTATGATTGTGTTCGTTGATGTGTGTAAAAAGTGCAGAATTTTCTTGATTATATCTCTCTGCAATCTTATGTTCAGAGACTCTTTGGGTTAGAGAACGAACTGCAATCATTACAGTTAATTTGATATACTCTCGCGTTAACTTTTTTTTTTAGCTGTTGCTAACTAATTCCTTTCTTAGGGTGATGGGATAGTTAAAAGTGAATGGAGACCAATTGCCTAAGGCATCATTTATGGCGCCTAGTTTTTGGTGAAAAGGAAGAAGGATTTTGTTGAAATTATTCACTTTAGGGGTCCTTTCTTTTCATTATTCTTGTCATTTCTTCTGTTTGGTTTGTATAAATTTGAGATCATTGGTTCTTTGTTTTTTTTTTATATTAATGAGGTTATATGCTTACCGATCCAAATCCGTAATTAGAGATTAACATTTTCTATTGTTAATGAAGTTTTAATGATTTTGTCAGTTTTTTTTGTATGAGGGTATTATTTCTTTTGGATTAGACCTGACGTACTATCTTTAATTTTTAATTCCCTCAGGTCTCTTGACTCCCTTTTGTTTTTACTCCCTCTGTTATTGTTATTTTAAACACACTTGTGCTTGAGAAAGGATCCAGTTAGGATCCAAAATATAGGGTTATTTTTTCTGTGTTGTATGTATATATATATATATATATATATATATATATATATATATATATATATATATATATATATATATATATATATATATATATATATATATATATATATATATATATATATATATATATTTATATATGAATCCTTTTTTACCCCGACCGGGACTCGAACCTAGGAATTATAATTACTATGTCAAGGCGCTACCATATATATATATATATATATATATATATATATATATATATATATATATATATATATATATATATATATATATATATATATATATATATATATATATATATATATATATATATATATATATATATATATATATATATATATATATATATATATACATATATATATATATATATATATATATATATATATATATATATATATATATATATATATACATATATATATATATATATATATATATATATATATATATATATATATATATATATATATATATATATATATATATATATATATATATATATATATATATATATATATATATATATATATATATATATATATATATATATATATATATATATATATATATATATATATATATATATATATATACATATATATATATACATATATATATACATATATATATATACATATATATATATATATATATATATATATATATATATATATATATATATATATATATATATATATATATATATATATATATATATATATATATATATATATATATATATATATATATATATATATATATATATATATATATATATATATATATATATATATATATATATATATATATATATATACATATATATACATATATATACATATATATATACATATATATATACATATATATATATATATATATATATATATATATATATATATATATATATATATATATATATATATGTGTGTGTGTGTGTGTGTGTGTGTGTGTGTGTGTGTGTGTGATTACCTAATTGTGATTACCTAATTGTGTTTACGGGAAAGAGCCCAAAGCTCGTATCTTCCCGTCTCCTGATCGCTTCCATTTTTAGACTTAGTGATACTTATCGTACCTGTCCTTAAAACTATGGATTGAGATAGCATTAACTACCTCCTCGCTTAGCGAATTCCAATTATCAACTACTCTTACACTGAAAAAGTATTTCCTTACATCCTGCAAACAAGTTTTCTTACGAAGCTTCAAACTATGACCTCTAGTTCTAGAGCCAGCCATATCGAAATATCGATCCCTATCCACTCTATCATAACCATGAAGGAATTTAAAGACTGTCACCATATCCCCCCTTACTCTTCTAGCTTCGCGTGATGGCAAGTCTAATTCCCTCAGCCTCTCATCATAACCGAGATTGCGTATTTCTGGCACCAGTTTCGTGGCATGTCTTTGAACTTTTTCAAGCTTAGCTATTTGCTTTTTCAAGTGCGGATTCCAAAAGGGGGCTGCATATTCGAGTTTTGGCCTCACATAGGTTACATAAATATTTCTGAACATTTCCTTGTCCATGTGCCTGAAAGCTACCCTTACATTTGATAAGAATGCATATGCTGCCCTTACTTCGCCATTTATATGTATTTCTGGAGACAAATCTGCCAGTATGTTTACTCCTAGATCTCTCTCATTTTCTGTCTCTTGAAGTTGTACTCCAGCCACCGAGTAGTCAAGCTTGGGCCTTCTTGCACTTGTACCCATTCTCATTACCTTACATTTTGAGGTATTGAATTTCATTAGCCACTTTTCTGACCACTCATACAGATTATTTAGATCCTCCTGAAGTTCTCTACCATTGTTCTCGTTTTTTACTTTCTTCACAATCTTTGCATCATCTGCAAACATATTCATGAATGAATTTACAGACTCTGGTAGGTCATTTACATATACAAGGAACAAAAGTGGCCCTAAAACTGAACCCTGTGGAACTCCACTACTAACTCTTCTCCATTCAGACACTGAGTGTCTTACTCTAACCCTCTGTTCCCTTCCTTCTAAGTAAGTTTTTATCCATTCCAAGACATTTCCACCTATTCTAGCCATTGATTGCAGCTTCCTAATAAGTCTCCCATGTGGAACAGTGTCAAATGCTTTCTGGAAGTCTAGGAATATGCAATCTGCCCAGCCCTCTCTTTCCTGTAAGATTTGGCTTACCTCATCATAAAATTCTAATAAGTTTGTTACTGTTGATCTTCCTTCTCTGAAGCCATGTTGCCTCACTGACAAAAAGTTGAAGGATTCCAAGTGAAGAGAGATATGTTTCCTTAGTAGTTTCTCCATAACTTTGCAAACTATGCTGGTCAAGGAAACTGGTCTATAGTTCAGAGCCGTATCCCTCCTTCCCTTTTTGAAGATATGTATCACATTTGCTTGTTTCCAGCATCTTGGAATCTCCCCCGACTCCAGTGACTCCTTAAATATGATACTTAGTGCCACTGATATTGTGTTTGCGCATTTTTTAAGCACATGAGGGGATATGTCATCAGGACCTGTAGCTTTATGAACATCTAAATCCATCAGCGCTTTGCATACCTCTGTGGCTGTAAGGTTGATGTTCTCTAATACCGGCCCTTGAGCTTCTATCACTGCAATCTGAGGGGGTGGGGTATTTTCTACTGTAAATACTGACTGAAACTCCTTGTTCAATTCTTTGCAGATCTCTTCGTCCGTCTCAGTGATGCTTCTATCCGCTCTCTTTAGCCTTAAAACCTGTTCTTTTACCTTCAGTTTTCCTCTGATAAAGCTGTGGAAAAGCTTGGGATTTTCTTTAGCCTTCCTGGTGATGTCCCTCTCATAATCTCTCTCTGCCTCTCTCCTTTTACTTAGGTAGTCATTTCTTGCTCTTTTGTAGGTTTGCCAGGCATTTATGTTTTTTCTCCTCCTATACCTTTTCCAGCATTTGTCTCTCCACTCCTTAGCTCTTTTACACCCATTATCGAACCATTTCTCTCTGGCATGAATTACACCTACTTTGGTGACAGGTATGCAGCAATCTACTATCTTCCCATATTTCTCACAAAAGATGTCATACATTTCTTGTACAGATTTGTTGTAAAATAAGGTTCTCCAGTCAATAACTGCAAAAAGCTCTTTCATTTTGATGTAATCTCCTTTCGGATAGTTCCTCCTCATGTCCTCAGTGCCTCTACTCTCAGGAAGAATGTCTTCAATGATATACTCCATCAACAGCACACAGTGGTCACTCTTTCCAATTGGTGGTTCATACTCAATATTTTCAATATCCAACACATTATCTGTGAACACTAGATCAAGTAGTGATGGCTCATCCCCACCCCTGGCTCTTGTTGGTTCCATTACATGTTGGTGTAGGAAATTCCCTTGTACGCAATCTAGGAATCTTGCCCCAAATGAGTCCTCACCACTGTGTGGGTCAAGATTTATCCAATCTATCTCTTTATGATTAAAGTCTCCCATAATCAAAATCCTACATTTTTTCTCCCGCGCCATGTTAACAACTGAGTTTATGACTTCAATCGTACCTATATGACTTTCCTCATAAATTTCAAGCCTATTTTGGTTCCTTGGTGGGTTGCATACAACAGTTATTATAATGCTCTCTGACCCAGTATTTATGCGAGCAACAAGAAATTCCCTGAACTCACTTTCCATAGCCAAGTTTATTTCTTCAACTTGAATCCTCTCACTTATGAGCAGTGCTATCCCTCCACCAGTCCTCTCAGATCTTTCGACCCTTAGTATTCTGAAGCCCTTAGGAAAAACTGTGACACTGTTTATGTCCTCACTCAACTTAGTCTCTGTAATTGCAACTATATCTGCCTTACTGTTGTGAATCCTATCTTTTAATTCTACTTCCTTACCAGCTAATCCATCAGCATTTGTGTATAACAATCTTAATGAGGCCCCATCCCCTGATCTTCTGTCATTATCTTCTTTATCTCCCCTTTGTCTGGAAGTATTCTGTAACGAAAATTTTTCTTCTCTTCTTCATTTCTTTCATCATTTAACCTTCTTGCCTCTTGCAACAAGTTTTTGATCTTTCCCATCTCTTCCTGTGTTCTGTATCGTCTAATGAACACTTCTTTGCATTCTTGAAGGTCTTTTAGACTTTTTTTTCTCAACAATATTTCCCTACATGTCTCCCCTCTCTCAAAGGTTACTTTTGTTGGTCTCGGCTTTCCTTCCCTCGAATATTTACCTAGTTGGTGTATGTTTACAATATCCTCAGGACCACATACTACTCCAAGCTTTCTTATCAGGTCTACAACCATAGCTTTATTTTCTTCAAGTCTCCCCTGCCATGTTGGCTCCTGGGATTCACTTATGCCTGAGATTACCACTGTCTTCTCCTTATCAAGTGCCTGTCTGATGAGTGGGTTTGCCCTTTCCATCACAACGTCTTTCATTTTTTCGATTACTGTCTCTTTATAGTCAACTGTTTGTATGTTTTCCAGTGCCACCACCTTTACAGCCTCTTTTACTGCCACATTCCCCTTTAGTGCATCAGCAAAGGACGTTTTCATGGCATCGTTTTCCATATTCAGCTCCTGGAACTCTTTTCTGAACTGTTCAATGTTTTCCTTAATCTGAACATTCCCAGCAGCAATCTCGTCTCTCTCAGAAGAGAGCAGTGAACTAACATCTAATTCCTTTAGGTTGTCATTCAGCTGTTTGTTATTATCTTCTTGTTTAGAAATTCTAGATTCTAGTTGACTCTTTTCCCCTTCCAGCTTCTTTATTCTTTTTTCTAGTTCCTTTCTCTCCTGCCCTTGTGCTTTATTTGCTTCCTCCAAAGATCTTATTTGTTCTCTGAGTGTTTCATTCTCTTTCATTTCTCCATCCATATTCCGAATTTTATCATCAAGGCTTATAACCATTTCCTCTAACTTCTTGATTCTCTGTTTAAGTCCTCTGATGACTACCCCTTCTCCCGACCCATGGGTGGGAGAGGTTTGGAACAGAGATGGCTTCATTTTTATGTTCTCCCTCTCACAGAATATAGAAAGAAGACGAGAAAGATGGAAAAAAAAAGAAAGAAAAGAGAAAAACTTCTAATTTACCTTCACACAGAATTTTTATATCTCCATATAAGTGCTATTTAGTGACTCAGTTTGTCTCCTTTCTGGTAACACACATCTTAACTTAAAAACTTGACCATGGTAATTTAAGTATAAAAAGAAAAACAAAAGCAAAAGTCAAACCTGAAGGAAAATTCGAATTTGTGTTCGAGGTGGCACCCACCTGTTTCTGTTATATATTCTTCCTAACTGATAAACTGACTTGCTAACCAAGATATGTTATCACGGGATTTAGACTTTACATTTAACTCAATATATATACAAAATAACAAAATAGTAAAAGAGAAAGCTAAGAGAAAAGCAAAAAAAAAATGAAGAAAATAAGACTGCTGTACTACTTGGCAACTTAACTCAGTACTGTTGACAGGTGGGTATTTGGTAATTTTTTTTCTTTTATTATTCAATTTTTTCGTGTATCAAACTAACTAACTAGTTAATATAAATGGGAAGGATACTGATTTTAACAATATATAGAACCACAGGATCAGGTAAAACGGCTTAAGAGCTTTCCCCAGTTTACACAAAAAATTAGGCAATGTGGTGTGATGGCTCCACCTCTGGCAACTCTTCTAGATTTCCCTCAAGGCAGAAACTGGACGGCAGCTTCTCTCTCTTCCTCACGAAAAAGTTCTCAATTTTTTTCCTTTAATATGAACAGTCTCGTCTTACAACAAATATTAGTTTTTGTACTCACAATACTCTGCAGGATTTCAGATTTATGGAAATTATGGTAAAGTTTTCCACTAAGCACTTAGTCACTCGAAACAGTTAAAAATTTAAGAGGAGCAATTCCGTGTGTCACTGAACGTGTGTGTGTGTGTGTGTGTGTGTGTGTGTGTTATAGTTAATATGTATAATCAGTTAATATGTATATTCCCTGAAGAAAAAACAGTTAATAGATATATTACCTGTTTCACTCAGGGAATATACAGAATAACTAAAAATTTCAGTTATTATACATATTAAATGAAATTTGGAGGCATTTTTTATACATATTCCCTAAACTGATAATTGAAGGGGTGAAGTGAAGATATGACAATACAATATGAAAAATAAAATACGATAACTCTTGATATTCTTGATATACTAAAAGTAGGTTAGGTTAGGTTATGTTAGGTTAGGTTAGGTAATATATGCATTAACTGTTTTTTTTTTTCAGGGAATATACATATTCACTGATTATACGTATTAACTGTAAGATATATATATATATATATATATATATATATATATATATATATATATATATATATATATATATATATATATATATATATATATATATATATATATATATATATATATATATATATATATATATATATTTATATATATATATATATATACATATATATATATATATATATATATATATATATATATATATATATATATATATATATATATATATATATATATATATACATATATAT
>JAXCGZ010002464.1:12500-22500 GCA_037179515.1 Halocaridina rubra
TATATATATATGCATATATATATATATATATATATATATATATATATATATATATATATATATATATATATATATATATATATATATATATATATATATATATATATATATATATATATATATATATATATATATATATATATATATATATATATATATATATATATATGTATATATATGTATATATATATATGCATATGTATATGTATATGTATATGTATATATATATATATATATATATATATATATATATATATATATATATATATATATATATATATATATATATATATATATATATATATATATTTTTTTTTTTTTTTTTTTTTTTTAGATGGTAGAGGAGCATATATTGCAATGTCTAAAATAATTTTTTACTGGATTCTGTTAACTTTTACGTCACGGACTCCCTTTTCTACCAAAGGTCAGGACGGTTGCTTTCTTACGAAGTACTTGTTTGGCAGATGTAATCGTTACCCTGAGTGCATGATCTTGCTAATCAGACCGTGACGGGGAGCGAACCTCGACATGACACCTCAATGTCGCTAAGGCTACAGCTTTAGCCTCGGTGACTATTGTTAACATACATATGTATCACTTACAAAATTTTGGACCACTCATGTAGACATAAGCAAATACTGACATACTTAAGAATGTTCAAGTGTGTAATTGTTATTTTATTAGATACATAGACCCTATGAAATCCACGGAAAATTTCAAACAGACAAACGAATAAGCTTACAAGATTTAAGTATCTTCTGCATCATCTTTTTCTTCTTCTTCTTCTTCTTCTTATTATTATTATTATTATTATTATTATTATTATTATTATTATTATTATTATTATTATTATTATTATTATTATTATTATTATTATTATTATTATTATTATTATTATTATTATTATTATTATTACCAGTACTCCTACTATAACCAGGAATAATTTCGATATAATTAACCACTCCTATTCACAAGAATTGAACACTAAACCCCGTTTTCCTCTTTTTAACCACGATTTCCTTCTTTAGTTTACTCACATATTTCATTGGTATTCTGGAAATAAATTGTTAATAGGAACAAAAATTATGTCTAAGTCATTGTATTGTAACATTAGCACAAAGGGAAACTCCTCAGAAATGTTGTGAAGGAGAAAAAGACATTTCCTTCTTTGTGAGACTCTGATGCAGAGAAAGTTTCAAACAAATTAGAGATATTTTTGTCTTTTGTAAAACTTCATTGACTTTTCACATTGGAGGGTCTGAAAACTTTGAATAACTCCTTTTGCTTCAATGGGAAGAAGGTGGGAGAGCAAATCTTAAAACTCAAAAGAACCAAAATCAACTATGCTTACATTGGCAGTAAGTGACAAATAAAAACATGCTTTCTCTCTCTCTCTCTCTCTCTCTCTCTCTCTCTCTCTCCTCTCTCTCTCTCCTCTCTCTCTCTCTCTCTCTCTCTCTCTCTCTCTCTCTCTCATTCTCTCTCTCTCTCTCTCTCCTCTCTCTCTCTCTCTCTCTCTCTCCTCTCTCTCTCTCTCTCTCTCTCTCTCTCTCTCTCTCTCTCTCTCTCTCTCTCTCTCTATATATATATATATATATATATATATATATATATATATGTATGTATATGTATACACATACACACACAAACACTCACACATGAGTGGTCAGAAAAGTGGCTAATGAAATTCAATACTTCAAAATGTAAGGTAATGAGATTGGGTACAAGTGCAAGAAGGCCCAAGCTTGATTACTCGGTGGTTGGAGTACAACTTCAAGAGACAGAAAATGAGAGAGATCTAGGGGTAAACATACTGGCAGATTTGTCTCCAGAAATACATATAAATGTCATAGTAAGGGCAGCATATGCATTCTTATCAAATGTAAGGGTAGCCTTCAGGCACATGGACAAGGAAATGTTCAGAAATATTTATGTAACCTATGTGAGGCCAAAACTCGAATATGCAGCCCCCTTTTGGAATCCGCACTTGAAAAAGCACATAGCTAAGCTTGAAAAAGTTCAAAGACATGCCACGAAACTGGTGCCAGAAATACGCAATCTCAGTTATGATGAGAGGCTGAGGGAATTAGACTTACCATCACTCGAAGCTAGAAGAGTGAGGGGGGATATGGTGACAGTCTTTAAATTCTGGCTGGCTCTAGAACTAGAGGTCATAGTTTGAAGCTTGGTAAGAAAACTTCTTTGCAGGATGTAAGGAAATACTTTTTCAGTGTAAGAGTAGTTGATAATTGGAATTGGCTAAGCGAGGAGGTAGTTAATGCTATCTCAATCCATAGTTTTAGGGACAGGTATGATAAGTATCACTAAGTCTAAAATGGAACCGATCAGGAGACGGGAAGATACGAGCTTTGGGCTCTTTCCCGTAAACACAATTAGGTAATCAATTAGGTAATCACACACACACACACACACACACACACATACACACACACACACACACACACACACTGATGGAAAGGGCAAACCCACTCATCAGACAGGCACTTGATAAGGAGAAGACAGTGGTAATCTCAGGCATAAGCGAGTCCCAGGAGCCAACATGGCAGGGGAGACTTGAAGAAAATAAAGCTAGGGTTGTAGACCTGATAAGAAAGCTTGGAGTAGTATGTGGTCCTGAGGATATTGTAAACATACACAAACTAGGTAAATATTCGAGGGAAGGAAAGCCGAGACCAACAAAAGTAACCTTTGAGAGAGGGGAGACATGTAGGGAAATATTGTTGAGAAAAAAAAGTCTAAAAGACCTTCAAGAATGCAAAGAAGTGTTCATTAGACGATACAGAACACAGGAAGAGATGGGAAAGATCAAAGACTTGTTGCAAGAGGCAAGAAGGTTAAATGATGAAAGAAATGAGGAAGAGAAGAAAAATTTTCGTTACGGAGTACTTCCAGACAAAGGGGAGATAAAGAAGATAATGACAGAAGATCAGGGGATGGGGCCTCATTAAGATTGTTATACACAAATGCTGATGGATTAGCTGGTAAGGCAGTAGAATTAAAAGATAGGATTCACAACAGTAAGGCAGATATAGTAGCAATTACAGAGACTAAGTTGAGTGAGGACATAAACAGTGTCACAGTTTTTCCTAAGGGCTTCAGAATACTAAGGGTTGAAAGATCTGAGAGGACTGGTGGAGGGATAGCACTGCTCATAAGTGAGAGGATTCAAGTTGAAGAAATAAACTTGGCTATAGAAAGTGAGTTCAAGGAATTTCTTGTTGCTCGCATAAATACTGGGTCAGAGAGCATTATAATAACTGTTGTATACAACCCACCAAGGAACCAAAATAGGCTTGAAGTTTATGAGGAAAGTCATATAGGTACTATTGAAGTCATAAACTCAGTTGTTAACATGGCACGGGAAAAAAATGTAGGATTTTGATTATGGGAGACTTTAATCATAAAGAGATAGATTGGATAAATCTTGACCCACACAGTGGTGAGGACTCATTCGGGGCAAGATTCCTAGATTGCGTACAAGGGAATTTCCTACACCAACATGTAATGGAACCAACAAGGGCCAGGGGTGGGGATGAGCCATCACTACTTGATCTAGTGTTCACAGATAATGTGTTGGATATTGAAAATATTGAGTATGAACCACCAATTGGAAAGAGTGACCACTGTGTGTTGTTGATGGAGTATATCATTGAAGATATTCTTCCTGAGAGTAGAGGCACTGAGGACATGAGGAGGAACTATCCGAAAGGAGATTACATCAAAATGAATGAGCTTTTTGCAGTTATTGACTGGAGAACCTTATTTTACAACAAATCTGTACAAGAAATGTATGACATCTTTTGTGAGAAATATGGGAAGATAGTAGATTGCTGCATACCTGTCACCAAAGTAGGTGTAATTCATGCCAGAGAGAAATGGTTCGATAATGGGTGTAAAAGAGCTAAGGAGTGGAGAGACAAATGCTGGAAAAGGTATAGGAGGAGAAAAAACATAAATGCCTGGCAAACCTACAAAAGAGCAAGAAATGACTACCTAAGTAAAAGGAGAGAGGCAGAGAGAGATTATGAGAGGGACATCACCAGGAAGGCTAAAGAAAATCCCAAGCTTTTCCACAGCTTTATCAGAGGAAAACTGAAGGTAAAAGAACAGGTTTTAAGGCTAAAGAGAGCGGATGGAAGCATCACTGAGACGGATGAAGAGATCTGCAAAGAATTGAACAAGGAGTTTCAGTCAGTATTTACAGTAGAAAATACCCCACCCCCTCAGATTGCAGTGATAGAAGCTCAAGGGCCGGTATTAGAGAACATCAACCTTACAGCCACAGAGGTATGCAAAGCGCTGATGGATTTAGATGTTCATAAAGCTACAGGTCCCGATGACATATCCCCTCATGTGCTTAAAAAATGCGCAAACACAATATCAGTGGCACTAAGTATCATATTTAAGGAGTCACTGGAGTCGGGGGAGATTCCAAGATGCTGGAAACAAGCAAATGTGATACCTATCTTCAAAAAGGGAAGGAGGGATACGGCTCTGAACTATAGACCAGTTTCCTTGACCAGCATAGTTTGCAAAGTTATGGAGAAACTACTAAGGAAACATATCTCTCTTCACTTGAAATCCTTCAACTTTTTGTCAGTGAGGCAACATGGCTTCAGAGAAGGTAGATCAACAGTAACAAACTTATTAGAATTTTATGATGAGGTAAGCCAAATCTTACAGGAAAGAGAGGGCTGGGCAGATTGCATATTCCTAGACTTCCAGAAAGCGTTTGACACTGTTCCACATGGGAGACTTATTAGGAAGCTGCAATCAATGGCTAGAATAGGTGGAAATGTTTTGGAATGGATAAAAACTTACTTAGAAGGAAGGGAACAGAGGGTTAGAGTAAGACACTCAGTGTCTGAATGGAGAAGAGTTAGTAGTGGAGTTCCACAGGGTTCAGTTTTAGGGCCACTTTTGTTCCTTGTATATGTAAATGACCTACCAGAGTCTGTAAATTCATTCATGAATATGTTTGCAGATGATGCAAAGATTGTGAAGAAAGTAAAAAAACGAGAACAATAGTAGAGAACTTCAGGAGGATCTAAATAATCTGCATGAGTGGTCAGAAAAGTGGCTAATGAAATTCAAAACTTCAAAATGTAAGGTAATGAGAATGGGTACAAGTGCAAGAAGGCCCAAGCTTGACTACTCGGTGGCTGGAGTACAACTTCAAGAGACAGAAAATGAGAGAGATCTAGGAGTAAACATACTGGCAGATTTGTCTCCAGAAATACATATAAATGGCATAGTAAGGGCAGCATATGCATTCTTATCAAATGTAAGGGTAGCCTTCAGGCACATGGACAAGGAAATGTTCAGAAATATTTATGTAACCTATGTGAGGCCAAAACTCGAATATGCAGCCCCCTTTTGGAATCCGCACTTGAAAAAGCACATAGCTAAGCTTGAAAAAGTTCAAAAACATGCCACGAAACTGGTGCCAGAAATACGCAATTGCAGTTATGATGAGAGGCTGAGGGAATTAGACTTACCATCACTGGAAGCTAGAAGAGTGAGGGGGGATATGGTGACAGTCTTTAAATTCCTTCATGGTTATGATAGAGTGGATAGGGATCGATATTTTGATATGGCTGGCTCTAGAACTAGAGGTCATAGTTTGAAGCTTCGTAAGAAAACTTCTTCGCAGGATGTAAGGAAATACTTTTTCAGTGTAAGAGTAGTTGATAATTGGAATTGGCTAAGCGAGGAGGTAGTTAATGCTATCTCAATCCATAGTTTTAAGGAGAGGTATGATAAGTATCACTAAGTATAAAATGGAAGCGATCAGGAGACGGGAAGATACGAGCTTTGGGCTCTTACTCGTAAACACAATTAGGTAATCACAATTAGGTAATCACACACACACATACATATATATATATATATATATATATATATATATATATATATATATATATATATATATATATATATATATATATATATATATATATATATATATATATATATATATATATATATATATATATATTTATATAATATTTCGTTTAATTTATTGTGCACTGTAGTGTCATTCGCGGACAAAAATCAAGTATTTAGTCATTGAATGAAAAATTCCTGCTAATTGTGTCACACAGACACGTTCATCCTCTTGATGGCATTTGCAAACATATTGTTATACATAATATCTACAATATATACTCTCATAATATATAACGTTGCAATTTACAAAAAGAACTTAAAACTTTACTATTTATAATCAATACCATAATTGCTTCTCTTTGACAAAGAAATAGTAAATTAGTACACTGTTATTGTTATATGCACACTCTAGACATTTTTTCCATGGATTATCATTGAAAAACACTAGCATCCGCAGAGCTGTGGGTGACAAGTCAGAATCAAATCTAGAGAGTCGTATATTAGTAGGTGTTGGCATTTTGTTGGAAAAGTTTGTCCACGTGGTAACATATCTCTCACTGCAGGATAACCGAGGCAGTAGTGTTACAAGTTATCAGAACAGGGAGAGAGACAAAAGGGGCAACAAGATGTGTCATGAGGCGTGTTCTAAAATCCTGCCATCTACCACTGGATCTCTCTGGCCCAGCCTAACTCGTGCCGATACCACAATGTGTGTCCGGACTTTCCGCCCCCATCGGCCATTCTTAAATCCCTCTCATGTTTTATAATCCATGGCCCTTAAAAAAGAATGATACATGAACGGATAGTTTGATATGGCGGGCAAGAACATAGAAAATATTAATATATTTGAGAAAGACTGATCTCTTTGGTAATAAAGAATATGGAATATTTTCCTAAGAGAAAAAAAATTCTATTCAATGACGATGTATGCAGTCTTCAGTTATCTTCTCAGAATTCTGCACAGTACGTTGATAGGAAAAGTACTTGCGGTTTATGGTAAAAGTAATAAGAGATTTTTCCTTATAATGATAAAGACTTAGCTGATCTTGACTTGGAATTAATAAGAAAATAAAGAAAGTGAAATATTTGTATATGAATCTTGGCAAAAATGATCCATGTGATATTTATGGAATTAAACTATGCCAAAGATTTTTTATTTATGATTGAAATATACCTTGTTAGATTATAAAGCTTACCACTAAAGCTTACGTTGAGACTATGCTATAAACTCACATTTTATAGTATTCATATTGAAAATGATGCAAAATGATATTGTTAAGAAATTAAATCACATATAAATAACATCATTAAGATTTTGTTTCTAGACGTCAATTTGAGTCATTGAAGAACTTTTGTAATATATTGCAACGAAATCTTAAGTACAATAGGGTACATGAAATATGAGTTAAGACGTGATAGATTGTAAATGTTATTAGACCTGACTCTACTTTCAACTATTTTGTGCTTATTATTTATATTTCTTATTATTTAAACAGTAAACTAATATAATTGTCAACAATCTTGCTTTTTCTTACATTCTACACACATGGTTCAAGTTAATTAATATTTTGTACTAAATATATATTTCATTATTCATAATGGTTTACCAGATTTAACAATTAATTTTCTCATGAGTAGCAATACTTAATAGCATTTTCCATGGGTAAGTGTCATTGATAGTGTTTGTACTGGGTATTAAGCAATGTTGTGCCGAAAGGTCCTCAAAAAGACAAGCATCTTAAGGAAATTCAATAGAATATAAAAAGAAGTTTTAAACAAACTTAGTTTTTAAGGACATTTTTTTACATATAGGTTTGAAAATATTTATGAAACATTATAAACACAAAACTAATGGCTGCGCTGAAAAGTCCCACCTAAATATAAAATAAAAGAGGAAATATTCCTCTCGAAATAGAAATGCATTGTGCATATTATTCTCATCATTCATCATAACTATATCTGATAGAATATTAAATTTTGTAGTAATAACAAAGGCAAGTGTCAACTTGTTAAAATCTCATACCAAAATTAGCATTCATATTTTTTTTTTTAATATTATAAAAATGTTTACATTTAAATCATGAAAGATAAAATAATACACATATATATAATAAATATATTCTTAGATATTATTATTATTATTATTATTATTATTATTATTATTATTATTATTATTATTATTATTATTATTATTATTATTATTATTATTATTATTATTATTATTATTATCATTATTATTATTATTATTATTATTATTATTATTATTATTATTATTATTATTATTATTATTATTATTATTATTATTTTCTTCATCATCATAATAAACTATTTTTAATTATCACGATTCAGTTAAATATGTATAATTCTAACTTAAATAAGAGACTATATCAGTTATTCTATTAAGACATCATTAGGTTATTATTCAATAAATTTTTCAGTCTTGCCCTAATAAAATTTGAGCTATCTTTGTTAAAATTTCTAATTCTAGCCTATGCGTAGATACTTACATAGTATTTACATAAATAAGCAATAAATCAATGACACAAATACTTTTGAATTGCTGAACAAGGCGGAATTCTAGAACATAATGATCATTCATGTCAATACTATGCATATGCCGATCTTGATCCTCGACTGTATATCATAACTTCTCCCATTGAGTTCCTCGCAATAACTTTTCCTAATTTAATTATCGCTGTTAACTGAGTAATTATTATCTTTTCTCTCTTTTAATATGCTTTTACTCTTCTTCTACTCCAAAGTCTCACCCATCAAAATATCCTCATTGTCACTCTTGGCATCACATCTTCTCCTATGTATATAAAACAATGAAATGACACAATTCCATTTGCACAGAGAAGAATTACCTGTGGTATTCGTGTGTGCCAAGATACACTAAATTACGCCATCTTCCTTCTTTCCCCGGTAATGGTCAACTTCTCCAAACAGGTGAATTACCTTACCCACCCATAAAGGGTTAATTTCATCAGTTCAGTAACAAAACATGAATTGAGTATTAAAATATAGAGCAGTTATTTATAGTAAGAAAATAGGTTGGTGTCATGGGTGATATTCTTCTTAGGGCTGAAATTTTAGGATCATAAGAGGAGGTCATTCGTCTATTTGGAGTAATTAGACAGTGAGTCATCGAAAGCAGGGATTCTCAAGCTTTTCAACTCGTCGACCCCCCCCCCCAAAGAAGCTTCAAATTTACTATCGACCCTTAGCTTTTGATTCAAGGAAAAAAACACCAATGCCAAAATAAAAATGAGTAGTAGTAGTAGTAGTAGTAGTAGTAGTAGTAGTAGTAGTAGTAGTAGTAGTAGTAGTAGTAGTAGAATTTTACATGCAATATGGTAAAAAGGTAGCAAACAGTAATAAAATAAGTCAAGGTTTACGGGTATATGTAACTTAATTCTCATTGCAATATATCTTTTTTTCTTTCACTGTTGACATCATCATTGTGAAGGAGGGGCATGATGGGCCTTAACATGGACGCTGCTATTAGGTTGCAGGTTGGTTTCAGCCGTAGGTCACCTCGTTCTTCCAAGCTCAGTCTGTTCCTCTGTTTTGTCAAGACTGCGTTTGCATGACTGAAACCAGCCTCAACCATGTATGAACTTAGGGAAGCAAGTAAAAAGGGCTCAACCACTGCACAAGGCTGAGGATATTTATCAACGTTGTTCTCGTTAATCCAAAATTCACGAAGGTCTTTTCTTCTCAACAAGGCACTTGCTTCCTGGTCCACAGCCATGTCAATTAATTCTTCCTCAGATTGTAAGGCAATGTTTGCATTCCTGGTTTCAACATCGAGCAGTGCTAGATCCATTCAGTCACTTTCATTTTCGCCAGGTCTTCAAAGCGCACTTTAAAGTCTTTAATTAAATTCTCCAGATGAGTCATGTATATTTCTAGGTCACCATCAGAAATAATTTCACTTTGTATTTGCTCTAAGTTTGAAAAATACTGCAAATTTCTACGTGCCAGTGAAGCTCTGAACAAGATTAGCTTGCCTTGGAATCTCAGTAGAACTGTCCTGGCCTGAACGATGGTAACATCTTTATCCTGCAGACGTTTTTGTGTCACATTA
>JAXCGZ010002464.1:32500-55292 GCA_037179515.1 Halocaridina rubra
TGAATGCTCAAAATGCAATTAAAACTTTTAACATCTAATGGAAATATACGAATCCTTTGTCTTAACAACTCATTTCTTTATTAAAAAGAATGGCATCGATCATTTGCAGTCATCTGTATTACCTATATTCCAATTATCGTAAGGATTTCAGTATTAAAATATAATTTTTATGAATACAAGTTATTCGAAAAATCGCTAAGTCATCGAAGTCAAATAACGAATATCTCTCTAAGCTGTGAGCAAAAATGACCATGAAACTAATATTATACCTCAAATGCACTGATTATTCAATGATAAAACAAATTGAGTTAATGCAAAATAAATGTCAAAAACTATATCACGAATACCTGACAGCACTTGCAGATATATCTGGAATACTTGACATGTCAGGTCACCAAATCCTAGCAGGAAGTATCTTCATATGTCCTTTCTGGAAAAGATCTTATTACAGCAGGATTACTGAAAAGTAATATATATATATATATATATATATATATATATATATATATATATATATATATATATATATATATATATATATATATATATATATATATATATATATATATATATATATATATATATATATAAATATATATATATATATATATATATATATATATATATATATATATATATATATATATATATATATATATATATATATATATATATATATATATATATATATATATATATATATATATATATATATATATATATATATATATATATGCACAAGAAAATTACAAATGCAAAATCAGCGGTCATATTCTACTATCTATCTATATATATATATATATATATATATATATATATATATATATATATATATATATATATATATATATATATATATATATATATATATATATATATATATATATATATATATATATATATATATATATATATATAATTGTAATTTTCTTGTATAACTTTTCAAATTTCTTTCAATAACTTTTTCATTATTGTTGAGACTATGTAATACGTCGGAAAATGTAATAGAATTCAGAATGTTTCGTACAACTTCGTATATTATCAAATGATTTTCTAGTTGATAGTAGATGGAGGTCTTGATGTGGAGCTTCCCAACAATCTTTTCCAGGCTTTGCATCCTTGAAAAGTTCTTATGGGAAGAATAAGTCTTCGATAATACTACATCCGAAAATCATTTCTGGAATAGACCTAATTAACTCAACAGAAGATGCTTCTCTCCACTCTGTCTTCATCGTTGATATCAAACCATAGTATATCTTCAAAACTTGTGTAAAGTTTACTGTCTTCTCTGGCGTCATTACCATTGAACAATTGTACGATGATTCTCATTCTCGGCTTCATATAACCAGATTCCTCGGAAGAACACCGAGGAACATAAAAACTTAAATACTGGTTGCTGAAGACTTCTTCTTCTTCTTCCTCTATTTGCGTTCCTATTTTCATATGGGGTCGCATCTCTTCACTAGTCGTCTACACTGGTTCCGGTCCATCACTTGCTCCTCCCCCAGCTGTCTCTCTCTGAGATCCTCCTTCAGTCGGTCCTTCCACCGTAGTTTAGGTCTTCCTCGTCTACGTCTGCCCTGCACGTCCATCTCCATCACTCTCACACCCAGGGAGTCTTCTTCTCTCCTCTTCACATGACCGAACCACTGTAATCTCCTCTCCTGCGCTTTCGCCGACGCCTCCACCACCTTCACTGTACCTCTGATCCGGTCATTTCGTATCCTGTCCTCCCTCATCACCCCACACGTCCACCTCAGCATTCTCATTTCTGTGACATCTATCTTCCTTTCTTGAACCTTTTTCACCGGCCACGTCTCTGCTCCGTACAGCAACGCTGGTTTCACAACTGACTTGTACACTTTTCCTTTCACTTGGAAAAAATTATCGTCTTCTCTGGAAGCGGAAGCAGAACTTGTCAACCATCGTCTTTTTCGAGAAAGATCGTATTCGTCAGTTTTTGTTTGACTGCCGGACTATAGAGGTTTGCAACATACGAGAACTTTGAGGCCAGTAAAGAAGTCTTCAAAAAAACTATATCGAAGCTGCTCTTCAACGTGGATATTCGGAAAAGTGTATTTACTCAAAGAATATAAAGTTTACAAGGAACACATCTAAGAAGGAACCAAGGAACCAGCCTAAGAATGCATCAAGGAACCCACCTAGGAAGGAACAGCGGAGCCAACCATCGAGGGAACCACGGCTTTCCATCCAAGAGGGTACCACACGCCACACGGAGGGCGTCGCCAGGCTTGCCCTCCTCCGTGAGGGCGCCACGGCAAGCTTGCCCTCCCCCCAAAGGGCGCCGCTGCAAGCTTGCCCTCCCCCCAAAGGGCGCCGCGGAAGGCTTGCCCTCTCCCCGGAGGGCGCCGCGGAAGGCTTGCCCTCCCCCCGGAGGGCGCCGCGGCAGGCCTGCCCTCCCTGCAGAGGGGGCCGCGGCAGGCCTGCCCTCCCCCCGTAGGGCGCCGCGGCAGGCCTGCCCTCCCCGCGGAGGGCGCCGTGGCAGGCCGGCCCTCCCCACGGAGGGCGCCGCGGCAGGCCGGCCCTCACCTTCGGAGGGCGCCGCGGCAGGCCTGCCCTCCCCCCCCGGAGGGTGCCGCGACAGGCCGGCCCTCCCCCCCCCCGGGCGGGCGCCGCGGCAGGCCGGCCCTCCATCCCCCGGAGGGCACCGCGGCAGGCCGGCCCTCCCCCCCCGGAGGGCGCCACGGCAGGCCGGCCCTCCCCCCCCCCCCGGAGGGCGCCGCGGCAGGCCGGCCCTCCCAACCCCGGAGGGGGCCGCAGCAGGCCGGCCCTCCCGCCCCCGGAGGGCGCCGCGGCAGGCCGGCCCTCCCCCCCGGAGGGCGCTGCGGCAGGCCGGCCCTCCCCCCCCCGGAGGGTACCGTGGCAGGCCGGCCCTCACCCCCTCGGAGGGCGCCGCGGCAGGCCGGCCCTCCCCCCCCGGAGGGCGCCGCAGCAGGCCGGCCCTCACCCCCTCGGAGGGCGCCGCGGCAGGCCTGCCCTCCCCCCCCCGGAGGGCGCCGCGGCAGGCCGGCCCTCCCCCCCCCGGAGGGCGCCACGGCAGGCCGGCCCTCCCCACCCGGAGGGCACCGCGGCAGGCCGGCCCTCACCCCCTCGGAGGGCGCCGCGGCAGGCCGGCCCTCCCCCCCTCGGAAGGCGCCGCGGCAGGCCGGCCCTCACCTTCGGAGGGCGCCGCGGCAGGCCTGCCCTCCCCCCCGGAGGGTGCCGCGGCAGGCCGGCCCTCCCCCCCCCCGGCGGGCGCCGCGGCAGGCCGGCCCTCCATCCCCCGGAGGGTGCCGCGGTAGGCCGGCCCTCCCCCCCCGGAGGGCGCCGCGGCAGGCCGGCCCTCCCCCCCCGGAGGGCGCCGCGGCAGGCCGGCCCTCCCCCTCCCGGAGGGCGCCGCGGCAGGCCGGCCCTCCCGCCCCCGGAGGGTGCCGCGGCAGGCCGGCCCTCCCCCCCCGGAGGGCGCTGCTGCAGGCCGGCCCTTCCCCCCCCCCCGGAGGGTACCGTGGCAGGCCGGCCCTCACCCCCTCGGAGGGCGCCGCGGCAGGCCGGCCCTCCCCCCCCGGAGGGCGCCGCAGCAGGCCGGCCCTCACCCCCTCGGAGGGCGCCGCGGCAGGCCTGCCCTCCCCCCCCGGAGGGCGCCGCGGCAGGCCGGCCCTCAACCCCGGAGGGCGCCGCGGCAGGCCGGCCCTCCCCACCCGGAGGGCACCGCGGCAGGCCGGCCCTCACCCCCTCGGAGGGCGCCGCGGCAGGCCGGCCCTCCCCCCCTCGGAGGGCGCCGCGGCAGGCCGGCCCTCCATCCCCCGGAGGGCGCCGCGGCAGGCCGGCCCTCCATCCCCCGGAGGGCGCCACGGCAGGCCGGCCCTCCATCCCCCGGAGGGCGCCGCGGCAGGCCGGCCCTCCCCCCCTCGGAGGGCGCCGCGGCAGGCCGGCCCTCCATCCCCCGGAGGGGGCCGCGGCAGGCCGGCCCTCCATCCCCAGGAGGGCGCCGCGGCAGGCCGGCCCTCCATCCCCCGGAGGGCGCCACGGCAGGCCGGCACTCCCCCCCCGGAGGGCGCCGCGGCAGGCCGGCCCTCCCCCTTGGAGGGCGCTGCGGCAGGCCGGCCCTCCCCCCCCCGGAGGGTACCGTGGCAGGCCGGCCCTCACCCCCTCGGAGGGCGCCGCGGCAGGCCGGCCCTCCCCCCCCAGAGGGCGCCGCAGCAGGCCGGCCCTCACCCCCTCGGAGGGCGCCGCGGCAGGCCGGCCCTCCCCCCCGGAGGGCGCCGCAGCAGGCCGGCCCTCACCCCCTCGGAGGGCGCCGCGGCAGGCCTGCCCTCCCCCCCCGGAGGGCGCCGCGGCAGGCCGGCCCTCAACCCCGGAGGGCGCCGCGGCAGGCCGGCCCTCCCCACCCGGAGGGCACCGCGGCAGGCCGGCCCTCACCCCCTCGGAGGGCGCCGCGGCAGGCCGGCCCTCCCCCCCTAGGAGGGCGCCGCGGCAGGCCGGCCCTCCATCCCCCGGAGGGCGCTGCAGCAGGCCGGCCCTCCATCCCCCGGAGGGTACCGCGGCTGGCCTGCCCTCCCCCCTTGGAGGAAGCCGCGGCAGGCCGGCCCTCCCCTCCCGGAGGGCGCAGCGGCAGGCCTGCCCTCCCCCCTCGGAGGGCGCCGCGGCAGGCCTGCCCTCCCTCCCCGGAGGGCGCCGCGGCAGGACGGCCCTCCCCCCGGAGGGCGCCGCGGCAGGCCTGCCCTCCCCCTGGAGGGCGCCGAAGCAGGCCTGCCCTCCCCCCCGGAGGGCGCCGCGGCAGGCCTGCCCTCCCCCCCCAGGTGGGCGCCGCGGCAAGCCTGCCCTCCCCCCCCAGTGGGCGCCGCGGCAGGCCGGCCCTCCCCCCCGGAGGGTGCTGCGGCAGGCCGGCCCTCCCCACCCGGAGGGTACCGCGGCAAGCCGGCCCTCCCCCCCCGGAGGGCGCAGCGGCAGGCCTGCCCTCCCCCCTCGGAGGGCGCCGCGGCAGGCCGGCCCTCCCCCCCTCGGAGGGCGCCGCGGCAGGCCGGCCCTCACCTTCGGAGGGCGCCGCGGCAGGCCTGCCCTCCCCACCGGAGGGTGCCGCGGCAGGCCGGCCCTCCCCCCCCCGGCGGGCGCCGCGGCAGGCCGGCCCTCCATCCCCAGGAGGGTGCCGCGGTAGGCCGGCCCTCCCCCCCCGGAGGGCGCCGCGGCAGGCCGGCCCTCCCCCCCCGGAGGGCGCCGCGGCAGGCCGGCCCTCCCCCTCCCGGAGAGCGCCGCGGCAGGCCGGCCCTCCCGCCCCCGGAGGGCGCCGCGGCAGGCCGGCCCTCCCCCCCCCGGAGGGCGCTGCTGCAGGCCGGCCCTCCCCCCCCCCGGAGGGTACCGTGGCAGGCCGGCCCTCACCCCCTCGGAGGGCGCCGCGGCAGGCCGGCCATCCCCCCCCGGAGGGCGCCGCAGCAGGCCGGCCCTCACCCCCTCGGAGGGCGCTGCGGCAGGCCTGCCCTCCCCCCCCCGGAGGGCGCCGCGGCAGGCCGGCCCTCCCCCTTGGAGGGCGCCGCGGCAGGCCGGCCCTCCCCTTCCCCGGAGGGCGCCGCGGCAGGCCGGCCCTCCATCCCCAGGAGGGTGCCGCGGTAGGCTGGCCCTCCCCCCCCGGAGGGCGCCGCGGCAGGCCGGCCCTCCCCCCCCGGAGGGCGCCGCGGCAGGCCGGCCCTAGCCCTCCCGGAGAGCGCCGCGGCAGGCCGGCCCTCCCGCCCCCGGAGGGCGCCGCGGCAGGCCCGCCCTCCCCCCCCCCCGGAGGGCGCTGCTGCAGGCCGGCCCTCCCCCCCCCCGGAGGGTGCCGTGGCAGGCCGGCCCTCACCCCCTCGGAGGGCGCCGCGGCAGGCCGGCCCTCCCCCCCCGGAGGGCGCCGCAGCAGGCCGGCCCTCACCCCCTCGGAGGGCGCTGCGGCAGGCCTGCCCTCCCCCCCCGGAGGGCGCCGCGGCAGGCCGGCCCTCCCCCCCCGGAGGGCGCCGCAGCAGGCCGGCCCTCACCCCCTCGGAGGGCGCTGCGGCAGGCCTGCCCTCCCCCCCCGGAGGGCGCCGCGGCAGGCCGGCCCTCCCCCTTGGAGGGCGCCGCGGCAGGCCGGCCCTCCCCCTTGGAGGGCGCTGCGGCAGGCCGGCCCTCCCCTCCCCCGGAGGGTACCGTGGCAGGCCGGCCCTCACCCCCTCGGAGGGCGCCGCGGCAGGCCGGCCCTCCCCCCCCGGAGGGCGCCGCAGCAGGCCGGCCCTCACCCCCTCGGAGGGCGCCGCGGCAGGCCGGCCCTCCCCCCCCGGAGGGCGCCGCAGCAGGCCGGCCCTCACCCCCTCGGAGGGCGCCGCGGCAGGCCTGCCCTCCCCCCCCCGGAGGGCGCCGCGGCAGGCCGGCCCTCAACCCCGGAGGGCGCCGCGGCAGGCCGGCCCTCCCCACCCGGAGGGCACCGCGGCAGGCCGGCCCTCACCCCCTCGGAGGGCGCCGCGGCAGGCCGGCCCTCCCCCCAGAGGGCGCCGTGGCAGGCCTGCCCACCCCCCCGGAGGGCGCCTTGGCAGGCCTGCCCTCCCCCCGGAGGGCGCCGCAGCAAGGCTTGCACTCCCCCCGGAGGGCGCTGCGGAAGGCCTGCCTTCCCCCCGGAGGGCGCCGCGGCAGGCCTGCTCTCCTCCCCCCGGCGGGCGCCGTGGCAGGCCAGCCCTCCCCCCCCAGGAGGGCGCCGCGATAAGCCGGCCCTTCCCCCCCTCCCCCCGGGAGGGCGCCTGGGCAGGCTGGCCCTCTCCTCCCCCCGGAGGGCGCCGCGGCAGGCCGGCCTTCCCCCCCCCGGAGGGCGCTGCGGCAGGCCTGCCTTCAACCCGGAGGGCGCCGCGGCAGGCCTGCTCTCCTCCCCCCGGCGGGCGCCGTGGCAGGCCAGCCCTCCCCCCCCAGGAGGGCGCCGCGATAAGCCGGCCCTTCCCCCCCTCCTCCCGGGAGGGCGCCTGGGCAGGCTGGCCCTCTCCTCCCCCCGGAGGGCTCCGCGGCAGGCCGGCCTTCCCCCCCCCCGGAGGGCGCTGCGGCAGGCCTGCCCTCCCCCCCCCGGATGGCGCCGCGGCAGGCCTGCCCTCCCCCCCCTGAGGGCGCCGCGGCAGTTCGGCCCTCCCCCCGGAAGGCGCCGCGGCAGGCCTGCCCTCCTCCCCCCGGAGGGCGCTGCGGCAGGCCTGCCTTCCTCCCCCCGGAGGGCGCCGCGGCAGGCCTGCCCTCCCCCCGGAGGGCGCCACGGCAGACCTGCCCTCCTCTCCCCGGAGGGCGCCGCAGCAGGACTGCCCTCCCCCAGGAGGGCGCCGCGGCAGGCCTGCCCTACCCCCGAGGGCGCCGCGGCAGGCCTGCCCTCCCTCCGGAGGGCGCCACGGTAGGCCTGCCCTCCCCCCGGAGGGCGCCGCAGCAAGGCCTGCACTCCCCCCGGAGGGCGCTCTGGCAGGCCTTCCCTCCCCCCTGAGGGTGCCTCGGCAGGCCTGCCCTCCCCCCGGAGGGCGCCGCGGCAGGCCTTCCCACCCCCCTGAGGGCGCCGTGGCAGGCCTGCCCTCCCCCCGGAGGGCGCCGCGGCAGGCCTGCCCTCCCCCCGTAGGGCGCCGCGGCAGGCCTGACCTCTCCCCGGAGGGCGCCGCGGCAGGCCTGCCCTCCCCCGGAGGGGAATGAAACTGCAGATAGTGAAATGGGGAATGGCAATAAAAAATTCATCAAATGAGAGAAATAAGGTGTCGTGACCAGTGAATAATGGAATTCTGTCTTCGATTTCAGACCAATATTTCAAGTTTAAAGAAACACACACACACACACACACATTAAGATTGTTATACACAAATGCTGATGGATTAGCTGGTAAGGCAGTAGAATGAAAAGATAGGATTCACAACAGTAAGGCAGATATAGTAGCAATTACAGAGACTAAGTTGAGTGAGGACATAAACAGTGTCACAATTTTTCCTAAGGGTTTCAGAATACTAAGGGTTAAAAGATCTGAGAGGACTGGTGGAGGGATAGCACTGCTCATAAGTGAAAGGATTCAAGTCGAAGAAATAAACTTGGCTATAGAAAGTGAGTTCAAGGAATTTCTTGTTGCTCGCATAAATACTGGGTCAGAGAGCATTATAATAACTGTTGTATACAACCCACCAAGGAACCAAAATAGGCTTGAAGTTTATGAGGAAAGTCAAATAGGTACTATTGAAGTCATAAACTCAGTTGTTAACATGGCACGGGAAAAAAAATGTAGGATTTTGATTATGGGAGACTTTAATCATAAAGAGATAGATTGGATAAACCTTGACCCACACAGTGGTGAGGACTCATTCGGGGCAAGATTCCTAGATTGCGTACAAGGGAATTTTCTACACCAACATGTAATGGAAAACCAACAAGGGCCAGGGGTGGGGATGAGCCATCACTACTTGATCTAGAGTTCACAGATAATGTGTTGGATATTGAAAATATTGAGTATGAACCACCAATTGGAAAGAGTGACCACTGTGTGTTGTTGATGGAGTATATCATTGAAGATATTCTTCCTGAGAGTAGAGGCACTGAGGACATGAGGAGGAACTATCCAAAAGGAGATTACATCAAAATGAATGAGCTTTTTGCAGTTATTGACTGGAGAACCTTATTTTACAACAAATCTGTACAAGAAATGTATGACATCTTTTGTGAGAAATATGGGAAGATAGTAGATTGCTGCATACCTGTCACCAAAGTAGGTGTAATTCATGCCAGAGAGAAATGGTTCGATAATGGGTGTAAAAGAGCTAAGGAGTGGAGAGACAAATGCTGGAAAAGGCATAGGAGGAGAAAAAACATAAATGCCTGGCAAACCTACAAAAGAGCAAGAAATGACTACCTAAGTAAAAGGAGAGAGGCAGAGAGAGATTATGAGAGGGACATCACCAGGAAGGCTAAAGAAAATCCCAAGCTTTTCCACAGCTTTATCACAGGAAAACTGAAGGTAAAAGAACAGGTTTTAAGGCTAAAGAGAGCGGATGGAAGCATCACTGAGACGGATGAAGAGATCTGCAAAGAATTGAACAAGGAGTTTCAGTCAGTATTTACAGTAGAAAATACCCCACCCCCTCAGATTGCAGTGATAGAAGCTCAAGGGCAGGTATTAGAGAACATCAACCTTACAGCCATAGAGGTATGCAAAGCGCTGATGGATTTAGATGTTCATAAAGCTACAGGTCCTGATGACATATCCCCTCATGTGCTTAAGAAATGCTCAAACACAATATCAGTGGCACTAAGTATCATATTTAAGGAGTCACTGGAGTCGGGGGACATTCCAAGATGCTGGAAACAAGCAAATGTGATACCTATCTTCAAAAAGGGAAGGAGGGATACGGCTCTGAACTATAGACCAGTTTCCTTGACCAGCATAGTTTGCAAAGTTGTGGAGAAACTACTAAGAAAACATATCTCTCTTCACTTGGAATCCTTCAACTTTTTGTCAATGAGGCAACATGGCTTCAGAGAAGGTAGATCAACAGTAACAAACTTATTAGAATTTTATGATGAGGTAAGCCAAATCTTACAGGAAAGAGAGGGCTGGGCAGATTGCATATTCCTAGACTTCCAGGAAGCGTTTGACACTGTTCCACATGGGAGACTTATTAGGAAGCTGCACTCAATGGCTAGAATAGGTGGAAATGTTTTGGAATGGATAAAAACTTACTTAGAAGGAAGGGAACAGAGGGTTAGAGTAAGACACTCAGTGTCTGAATGGAGAAGAGTTAGTAGTGGAGTTCCACAGGGTTCAGTTTTAGGGCCACTTTTGTTCCTTGTATATGTAAATGACCTACCAGAGTCTGTAAATTCATTCATGAATATGTTTGCAGATGATGCAAAGATTGTGAAGAAAGTAAAAAACGAGAACAATGGTAGAGAACTTAAGGAGGATCTAAATAATCTGCATGAGTGGTCAGAAAAGTGGCTAATGAAATTCAATACTTCAAAATGTAAGCTAATGAGAATGGGTACAAGTGCAAGAAGGCCCAAGCTTGACTACTCGGTGGCTGGAGTACAACTTCAAGAGACAGAAAATGAGAGAGATCTAGGAGTAAACATACTGGCAGATTTGTCTCCAGAAATACATATAAATGGCATAGTAAGGGCAGCATATGCATTCTTATCAAATGTAAGGGTAGCCTTCAGGCACATGGACAAGGAAATGTTCAGAAATATTTATGTAACCTATGTGAGGCCAAAACTCGAATATGCAGCCCCCTTTTGGAATCCGCACTTGAAAAAGCACATAGCTAAGCTTGAAAAAGTTCAAAGACATGCCACGAAACTGGTGCCAGAAATACGCAATCTCAGTTATGATGAGAGGCTGAGGGAATTAGACTTACCATCACTCGAAGCTAGAAGAGTAAGGGGGGATATGGTGACAGTCTTTAAATTCCTTCATGGTTATGATAGAGTGGATAGGGATCGATATTTCGATATGGCTGGCTCTAGAACTAGAGGTCATAGTTTGAAGCTTCGTAAGAAAACTTCTTTGCAGGATGTAAGGAAATACTTTTTCAGTGTAAGAGTAGTTGATAATTGGAATTGGCTTAGCGAGGAGGTAGTTAATGCTATCTCAATCCATAGTTTTAAGGACAGGTATGATAAGTATCACTAAGTCTAAAATGGAACCGATCAGGAGACGGGAAGATACGAGCTTTGGGCTCTTTCCCGTAAACACAATTAGGTAATCACAATTAGGTAATCACACAATCTAGATTCCTAGATTGATCCTGTGGTTCTATATATTGTTAAAATCAGTATCCTTCCCATTTATATTAACTAGTTAGTTAGTTTGATACACGGAAAAATTGAATAATTAAAAAAAAAAAAAAAAAAAAATATCCACCTGTCAACAGTACTGAGTTAAGTTGCCAAGTAGTACAGCTGTCTTATTTTCTTCATTTTTTTTTTTGCTTTTCTTTTAGCTTTCTCTTTTACTATTTTTTTTTTATTTTTTTTTATTTTGTATATATATTGAGTTAAATGTAAAGTCTAATCTTGTGATAACATACCTTGGTTAGCAAGTGAGTTTATCAGTTAGGAAGAATATATAGCAGAAACAGGTGGGTGCCACCTCAGACACAGGTTCGAATTTTTCCTTCAGGTTTGACTTTTGTTTTTCTTTTTCTTTTTATACTTAAATTACCATGGTCAAGTTTTTAAGTTAAGATGTGTGTTACCAGAACAGAGATAAACTGAGTCACTAAATAGCACTTATATGGAGATATAAAAATTCTGTGTGAAGCTCAATTAAAAGTTTTTCTCTCTCTCTCTCTTCTTTTTTTTTCTATTCTGTGAGAGGGAGAACATAAAAATGACGCCATCTCTGTCCCAAACCTCTCCCACCCATGGGTCGGGAGGAGGGGTAGCCATCAGGGGACTTAAACAGAGAATCAAGAAGTTAGAGGAAATGGTTATAAGCCTTGGTGATAAAATTCGGAATATGGATGGAGAAATGAAAGAGAATGAAACACTCAGAGAACAAATAAGATCTTTGGAGGAAGCAAATAAAGCACAAGGGCAGGAGAGAAAGGAACTAGAAAAAAGAATAAAGAAGCTGGAAGGGGAAAAGAGTCAACTAGAATCTAGAATTTCTTAACAAGAAGATAAAAACAAACAGCTGAATGACAACCTAAAGGAATTAGATGTTAGTTCACTGCTCTCTTCTGAGAGAGACGAGATTGCTGCTTGGAATGTCCAGATTAAGGAAAACATTGAACAGTTCAGAAAAGAGTTCCAAGAGCTGAATATGGCAAATGATGCCATGAAAACTTCCTTTGCTGATGCACTAAAGGGGAATGTGGCAGTAAAAGAGGCTGTAAAGGTGGTGGCACTGGAAAACATACAAACAGTTGGCTACAAAGAGACAGTAATCGAAAAAATGAAAGACGTTGTGATGGAAAGGGCAAACCCACTCATCAGACAGGCACTTGATAAGGAGAAGACAGTGGTAATCTCAGGCATAAGTGAATCAAAGGAGCCAACATGGCAGGGGAGACTTGAAGAAAATAAAGCTAGGGTTGTAGACCTGATAAGAAAGCTTGGAGTAGTATGTGGTCCTGAGGATATTGTAAACATACACCAACTAGGTAAATATTCGAGGGAAGGAAAGCCGAGACCAACAAAAGTAACCTTTGAGAGAGGGGAAATATGTAGGGAAATATTGTTGAGAAATAAAAGTCTAAAAGACCTTCAAGAATGCAAAGAAGTGTTCATTAGACGATACAGAACACAGGAAGAGATTTGAAGGATCAAAAACTTGTTGCAAGAGGCAAGAAGGTTAAATGATGAAAGAAATGAAGAAGAGAAGAAAAATTTTCGTTACAGAGTTCTTCCAGACAAAGGGGAGATAAAGAAGATAATGACAGAAGATCAGGGGATGGGGCCTCATTAAGATTGTCATACACAAATGCTGATGGATTAGCTGGTAAGGCAGTAATATTAAAAGATAGGATTCACAACAGTAAGGCAGATATAGTAGCAATTACAGAGACTAAGTTGATTGAGGACATAAACAGTGTCACAGTTTTTCCTAAGGGCTTCAGAATACTAAGGGTCGAAAGATCTGAGAGGACTGGTGGAGGGATAGCACTGCTCATAAGTGAGAGGATTCAAGTTGAAGAAATAAACTTGGCTATAGGAAGTGAGTTCAAGGAATTTCTTGTTGCTCGCATAAATACTGGGTCAGAGAGCATTATAATAACTGTTGTATACAGCCCACCAAGGAACCAAAATAGGCTTGAAGTTTATGAGGAAAGTCATATAGGTACTATTGAAGTCATAAACTCAGTTGTTAACATGGCACGGGAAAAAAAATGTAGGATTTTGATTATGGGAGACTTTAATCATAAAGAGATAGATTGGATAAACCTTAACCCACACAGTGGTGAGGACTCATTCGGGGCAAGATTCCTACATTGAGTACAAGGGAATTTCCTACACCAACATGTAATGGAACCAACAAGGGCCAGGGGTGGGGATGGGCCATCACTACTTGATCTAGTGTTCACAGATAATGTGTTGGATATTGAAAATATTGAGTATGAACCACCAATTGGAAAGAGTGACCACTGTGTGTTGTTGATGGAGTATATCATTGAAGATATTCTTCCTGAGAGTAGAGGCACTGAGGACATGAGGAGGAACTATCCAAAAGGAGATTACATCAAAATGAATGAGCTTTTTGCAGTTATTGACTGGAGAACCTTATTTTACAACAAATCTGTACAAGAAATGTAAGACATCTTTTGTGAGAAATATGGGAAGATAGTAGATTGCTGCATACCTGTCACCAAAGTAGGTGTAATTCATGCCAGAGAGAAATGGTTCGATAATGGGTGTAAAAGAGCTAAGGAGGGCGCCGCAGCAAGGCTTGCACTCCCCCCGGAGGGCGCTGCGGAAGGCCTGCCTTCCCCCCGGAGGGCGCAGCAGCAGGCCTGCTCTCCTCCCCCCGGCGGGCGCCGTGGCAGGCCAGCCCTCCCCCCCCAGGAGGGCGCCGCGATAAGCCGGCCCTTCCCCCCCTCCCCCCGGGAGGGCGCCGCGGCAGGCCGGCCCTCCATCCCCCGGAGGGTGCTGCGGTAGGCCGGCCCTCCCCCCCCCGGAGGGCGCCCCGGCAGGCCGGCCCTCCCCCCCCCCGGAGGGCGCCGCGGCAGGCCGGCCCTCCCCCTACCGGAGGGCGCCGCGGCAGGCCGGCCCTCCAGCCCCCGGAGGGCGCCGCGGCAGGCCGGCCCTCCCCCCCCGGAGGGCGCTGCTGCAGGCCGGCCCTCCCCCCCCCGGAGGGTACCGTGGCAGGCCGGCCCTCACCCCCTCGGAGGGCGCCGCGGCAGGCCGGCCCTCCCCCCCCGGAGGGTGCCGCGGCAGGCCGGCCCTCCCCCCCGGAGGGCGCCGCGGCAGGCCGGCCCTCCCCACCCGGAGGGCACCGCGGCAGGCCGGCCCTCACCCCCTCGGAGGGCGCCACGGCAGGCCGGCCCTCCCCCCCTCGGAGGGCGCCGCGGCAGGCCGGCCCTCCATCCCCGGAGGGCGCCGCGGCAGGCCGGCCCTCCATCCCCCGGAGGGCGCCGCGGCAGGCCGGCCCTCCATCCCCCGGAGGGCGCCGCGGCAGGCCGGCCCTCCCCCCCTCGGAGGGCGCCGCGGCAGGCCGGCCCTCCATCCCCCGGAGGGCACCGCGGCAGGCCGGCCCTCCATCCCCAGGAGGGCGCCGCGGCAGGCCGGCCCTCCATCCCCCGGAGGGCGCCACGGCAGGCCGGCACTCCCCCCCGGAGGGCGCCGCGGCAGGCCGGCCCTCCCCCCCGGAGGGCGCTGCGGCAGGCCGGCCCTCCCCCCCCGGAGGGTACCGCGGCAGGCCGGCCCTCCATCCCCCGGAGGGCGCCACGGCAGGCCGGCACTCCCCCCCCGGAGGGCGCCGCGGCAGGCCGGCTCTCCCCCCTCGGAGGGCGCCGCGGCAGGCCGGCCCTCCCCCCCCGGAGGGCGCAGCGGCAGGCCTGCCCTCCCCCCTCGGAGGGCGCCGCGGCAGGCCTGCCCTCCCTCCCCGGAGGGCGCCGCGGCAGGCCGGCCCTCCCCCCGGAGGGCGCCGCGGCAGGCCTGCCCTCCCTCTGGAGGGCACCGCAGCAGGCCTGCCCTCCCCACCCGGAGGGCACCGCGGCAGGCCGGCCCTCACCCCCTCGGAGGGCGCCACGGCAGGCCGGCCCTCCCCCCCTCGGAGGGCGCCGCGGCAGGCCGGCCCTCCATCCCCGGAGGGCGCCGCGGCAGGCCGGCCCTCCATCCCCCGGAGGGCGCCGCGGCAGGCCGGCCCTCCATCCCCCGGAGGGCGCCGCGGCAGGCCGGCCCTCCCCCCCTCGGAGGGCGCCGCGGCAGGCCGGCCCTCCATCCCCCGGAGGGCACCGCGGCAGGCCGGCCCTCCATCCCCAGGAGGGCGCCGCGGCAGGCCGGCCCTCCATCCCCCGGAGGGCGCCACGGCAGGCCGGCACTCCCCCCCCGGAGGGCGCCGCGGCAGGCCGGCCCTCCCCCCCGGAGGGCGCTGCGGCAGGCCGGCCCTCCCCCCCCGGAGGGTACCGCGGCAGGCCGGCCCTCCATCCCCCGGAGGGCGCCACGGCAGGCCGGCACTCCCCCCCCGGAGGGCGCCGCGGCAGGCCGGCCCTCCCCCCTCGGAGGGCGCCGCGGCAGGCCGGCCCTCCCCCCCCGGAGGGCGCAGCGGCAGGCCTGCCCTCCCCCCTCGGAGGGCGCCGCGGCAGGCCTGCCCTCCCTCCCCGGAGGGCGCCGCGGCAGGCCGGCCCTCCCCCCGGAGGGCGCCGCGGCAGGCCTGCCCTCCCCCTGGAGGGCACCGCAGCAGGCCTGCCCTCCCCCCCGGAGGGCGCCGCGGCAGGCCTGCCCTCCCCCCCAGGTGGGCGCCGCGGCAAGCCTGCCCTCCCCCCCCGGTGGGCGCCGCGGCAGGCGGGCCCTCCCCCCCGGAGGGCGCTGCGGCAGGCCGGCCCTCCCCACCCGGAGGGTACCGCGGCAAGCCGGCCCTCACCCCCTCGGAGGGCGCCGCGGCAGGCCGGCCCTCCCCCCCCCGGATGGCGCAGCGGCAGGCCTGCCCTCCCCCCTCGGAGGGTGCCGCGGCAGGCCGGCCCTCCCCCCCCGGAGGGCGCAGCGGCAGGCCTGCCCTCCCCCCTCGGAGGGCGCCCCGGCAGGCCTGCCCTCCCTCCCCGGAGGGCGCCGCGGCAGGCCGTCCCTCCCCCCGGAGGGCGCCGCGGCAGGCCTGCCCTCCCCCTAGAGGGCGCCGCAGCAGGCCTGCCCTGCCCCCCGGAGGGCGCCGCGGCAGGCCTGCCCTCCCCCCCCAGGAGGGCGCCGCGGCAGGCCTGCTCTCCCCCCCCAGTGGGTGCCGTGGCAGGCCGGCCCTCCCCCCCCGGAGGGCGCCGCGGCAGGCCGCCCCCCCATCCCCCATGGAGGGCGCCGCGGCAGGCCGGCCCTCCCCCCCAGGAGGGCGCCGCGGCAGGCCGGCCCTCCCCCCCCGGAGGTCGCCGCGGCAGGCCTGCCTTCCTCCCCCCTGGAGGGCGCCGCGGCAGGCCTGCCCTCCCCCCCCGAAGGGCGCCGCGGCAGGCCTGCCCTCCCCCCCGGAGGGCGCCGTGGCAGGCCTGCCCTCCCCCCGGAGGGCGCCATGGCAGGCCTGCCCTCCCCCCGGAGGGCGCTGCGGAAGGCCTGCCCTCCCTCCGGAGGGCGCCGCGGCAGGCCTGCCCTCCCCCCGGAGGGCACCGCAGCAAGGCTTGCACTCCCCCGGAGGGCGCTGCGGCAGGCCTGCCCTCCCCCCAGAGGGCGCCGTGGCAGGCCTGCCCTCCCCCCCTGGAGGGCGCCGCGGCAGGCCTGCCCTCCCCCCGGAGGGCGCCGCGGCAGGCCGGCCCTCCCCCCCCCCGGAGGGCGCCGCAGCAGGCCGGTCCTCACCCCCTCGGAGGGCGCCGCGGCAGGCCTGCCCTCCCCCCCCCCGGAGGGCGCAGCGGCAGGCCTGCCCTCCCCCCTCGGAGGGCGCCCCGGCAGGCCTGCCCTCCCTCCCCGGAGGGCGCCGCGGCAGGCCGTCCCTCCCCCCGGAGGGCGCCGCGGCAGGCCTGCCCTCCCCCTAGAGGGCGCCGCAGCAGGCCTGCCCTGCCCCCCGGAGGGCGCCGCGGCAGGCCTGTCCTCCCCCCCCAGGAGGGCGCCGCGACAGGCCTGCTCTCCCCCCCCAGTGGGTGCCGTGGCAGGCCGGCCCTCCCCCCCCGGAGGGCGCCGCGGCAGGCCGCCCCCCCATCCCCCATGGAGGGCGCCGCGGCAGGCCGGCCCTCCCCCCCAGGAGGGCGCCGCGGCAGGCCGGCCCTCCCCCCCCGGAGGTCGCCGCGGCAGGCCTGCCTTCCTCCCCCCTGGAGGGCGCCGCGGCAGGCCTGCCCTCCCCCCCCGAAGGGCGCCGCGGCAGGCCTGCCCTCCCCCCCGGAGGGCGCCGTGGCAGGCCTGCCCTCCCCCCGGAGGGCGCCGTGGCAGGCCTGCCCTCCCCCCGGAGGGCGCTGCGGAAGGCCTGCCCTCCCTCCGGAGGGCGCCGCGGCAGGCCTGCCCTCCCCCCGGAGGGCACCGCAGCAAGGCTTGCACTCCCCCGGAGGGCGCTGCGGCAGGCCTGCCCTCCCCCCAGAGGGCGCCGTGGCAGGCCTGCCCTCCCCCCCTGGAGGGCGCCGCGGCAGGCCTGCCCTCCCCCCGGAGGGCGCCGCGGCAGGCCGGCCCTCCCCCCCCCCGGAGGGCGCCGCAGCAGGCCGGTCCTCACCCCCTCGGAGGGCGCCGCGGCAGGCCTGCCCTCCCCCCCCCCGGAGGGCGCCGCGGCAGGCCGGCCCTCCCCACCCGGAGAGCACCGCGGCAGGCCGGCCCTCACCCCCTCGGAGGGCGCCGCGGCAGGCCGGCCCTCCCCCCTCGGAGGGCGCCGCGGCAGGCCGGCCCTCCATCCCCGGGAGGGCGCCGCGGCAGGCCGGCCCTCCATCCCCCGGAGGGCGCCGCGGCAGGCCGGCCCTCCATCCCCCGGAGGGCGCCGCGGCACGCCGGCCCTCCCCCCCTCGGAGGGCGCCGCGGCAGGGCGGCCCTCCATCCCCCGGAGGGTGCCGCAGCAGGCCGGCCCTCCATCCCCAGGAGGGCGCCGCGGCAGGCCGGCCCTCCATCCCCCGGAGGGCGCCGCGGCAGGCCGGCACTCCCCCCCCGGAGGGCGCCGCGGCAGGCCGGCCCTCCCCCCCGGAGGGCGCTGCGGCAGGCCGGCCCTCCCCCCCCGGAGGGTACCGCGGCAAGCCGGCCCTCACCCCCTCGGAGGGCGCTGCAGCAGGCCGGCCCTCCCCCCCCGGAGGGCGCAGCGGCAGGCCTGCCCTCCCACCTCGGAGGGCGCCGCGGCAGGCCTGCCCTCCCTCCCCGGAGGGTGCCGCGGCAGGCCGGCCCTCCCCCCGGAGGGCGCCGCGGCAGGCCTGCCCTCCCCCTGGAGGGCGCTGCAGCAGGCCTGCCCTCCCCCCCTGAGGGCGCCGCGGCAGGCCTACCCTCCCCCCCCCGGAGGGTGCCGTGGCAGGCCGGCCCTCCCCCCCCGGAGGGTGCCGCGGCAGGCCGCCCCCCCCTGGAGGGCGCCGCAGCAGGCCGGCCCTCCCCCCCAGGAGGGCACCGCGGCAGGCCGGCCCTCCCCCCCCGGAGGTCACCGCGGCAGGCCTGCCTTCCTCCCCCCTGGAGGGCGCCGTGGCAGGCCTGCCCTCCCCCCCCGAAGGGCGCCGCTGCAGGCCTGCCCTCCCCCCCGGAGGGCGCCGTGGCAGGCCTGCCCTCCCCCCGGAGGGCGCCGTGGCAGGCCTGCCCTCCCCCCAGAGGGCGCTGCGGAAGTCCTGCCCTCCCTCCGGAGGGCGCCGCGGCAGGCCTCCCCTCCCCCCGGAGGGCACCGCAGCAAGGCTTGCACTCCCCCGGAGGGCGCTGCGGCAGGCCTGCCCTCCCCCCAGAGGGCGCCGTGGCAGGCCTGCCCACCCCCCCGGATGGCGCCGCGGCAGGCCTGCCCTCCCCTCGGAGGGCGCCGCAGCAAGGCTTGCACTCCCCCCGGAGGGCGCTGCGGAAGGCCTGCCTTCCCCCCGGAGGGCGCCGCGGCAGGCCTGCTCTCCTCCCCCCGGCGGGCGCCGTGGCGGGCCAGCCCTCCCCCCCCAGGAGGGCGCCGCGATAAGCCGGCCCTTCCCCCCCTCCCCCCGGGAGGGCGCCTGGGCAGGCTGGCCCTCTCCTCCCCCCGGAGGGCGCCGCGGCAGGCTGGCCTTCCCCCCCCCCGGAGGGCGCTGCGGCAGGCCTGCCTTCAACCCGGAGGGCGCCGCGGCAGGCCTGCTCTCCTCCCCCCGGCGGGCGCCGTGGCAGGCCAGCCCTCCCCCCCCAGGAGGGTGCCGCGATAAGCCGGCCCTTCCCCCCCTCCCCCCGGGAGGGCGCCTGGGCAGGCTGGCCCTCTCCTCCCCCCGGAGGGCGCCGCGGCAGGCCGGCCTTCCCCCCCCCGGAGGGCGCTGCGGCAGGCCTGCCCTCCCCCCCCGGATGGCGCCGCGGCAGGCCTGCCCTCCCCCCCCGGAGGGTGCCTTTGCAGACCTGCCCTCCCCCCCCGGAGGGCGCCGCGGCAGTTCGGCCCTCCCCCCGGAAGGCGCCGCGGCAGGCCTGCCCTCCTCCCCCCGGAGGGCGCTGCGGCAGGCCTGCCTTCCTCCCCCCGGAGGGCACCGCGGCAGGCCTGCCCTCCCCCCGGAGGGCGCCACGGCAGACCTGCCCTCCTCTCCCCGGAGGGCGCCGCAGCAGGACTGCCCTCCCCCAGGAGGGCGCCGCGGCAGGCCTGCCCTACCCCCGAGGGCGCCGCGGCAGGCCTGCCCTCCCTCCGGAGGGCGCCACGGTAGGCCTGCCCTCCCCCCGGAGGGCGCCGCAGCAAGTCCTGCACTCCCCCCGGAGGGCGCTCTTGCAGGCCTTCCCTCCCCCCTGAGGGTGCCGCGGCAGGCCTGCCCTCCCCCTGGAGGGCGCCGCGGCAGGCCTTCCCACCCCCCTGAGGGCGCCGTGGCAGGCATGCCCTCCCCCCGGAGGGCGCCGCGGCAGGCCTGCCCTCCCCCCGTAGGGCGCCGCGGCAGGCCTGACCTCTCCCCGGAGGGCGCCGCGGCAGGCCTGCCCTCCCCCGGAGGGGAATGAAACTGCAGATAGTGGAATGGGGAATGGCAATAAAAAATTCATCAAATGAGAGAAATAAGGTGTCGTGACCAGTGAATAATGGAATTCTGTCTTCGATTTCAGACCAATATTTCAAGTTTAAAGAAACACACACACACACACACACATTAAGATTGTTATACACAAATGCTGATGGATTAGCTGGTAAGGCAGTAGAATAAAAACATAGGATTCACAACAGTAAGGCAGATATAGTAGCAATTACAGAGACTAAGTTGAGTGAGGACATAAACAGTGTCACAATTTTTCCTAAGGGTTTCAGAATACTAAGGGTTAAAAGATCTGAGAGGACTGGTGGAGGGATAGCACTGCTCATAAGTGAAAGGATTCAAGTCGAAGAAATAAACTTGGCTATAGAAAGTGAGTTCAAGGAATTTCTTGTTGCTCGCATAAATACTGGGTCAGAGAGCATTATAATAACTGTTGTATACAACCCACCAAGGAACCAAAATAGGCTTGAAGTTTATGAGGAAAGTCAAATAGGTACTATTGAAGTCATAAACTCAGTTGTTAACATGGCACGGGAAAAAAAATGTAGGATTTTGATTATGGGAGACTTTAATCATAAAGAGATAGATTGGATAAACCTTGACCCACACAGTGGTGAGGACTCATTCGGGGCAAGATTCCTAGATTGCGTACAAGGGAATTTTCTACACCAACATGTAATGGAAAACCAACAAGGGCCAGGGGTGGGGATGAGCCATCACTACTTGATCTAGAGTTCACAGATAATGTGTTGGATATTGAAAATATTGAGTATGAACCACCAATTGGAAAGAGTGACCACTGTGTGTTGTTGATGGAGTATATCATTGAAGATATTCTTCCTGAGAGTAGAGGCACTGAGGACATGAGGAGGAACTATCCGAAAGGAGATTACATCAAAATGAATGAGCTTTTTGCAGTTATTGACTGGAGAACCTTATTTTACAACAAATCTGTACAAGAAATGTATGACATCTTTTGTGAGAAATATGGGAAGATAGTAGATTGCTGCATACCTGTCACCAAAGTAGGTGTAATTCATGCCAGAGAGAAATGGTTCGATAATGGGTGTAAAAGAGCTAAGGAGTGGAGAGACAAATGCTGGAAAAGGTATAGGAGGAGAAAAAACATAAATGCCTGGCAAACCTACAAAAGAGCAAGAAATGACTACCTAAGTAAAAGGAGAGAGGCAGAGAGAGATTATGAGAGGGACATCACCAGGAAGGCTAAAGAAAATCCCAAGCTTTTCCACAGCTTTATCACAGGAAAACTGAAGGTAAAAGAACAGGTTTTAAGGCTAAAGAGAGCGGATGGAAGCATCACTGAGACGGATGAAGAGATCTGCAAAGAATTGAACAAGGAGTTTCAGTAAGTATTTACAGTAGAAAATACCCCACCCCCTCAGATTGCAGTGATAGAAGCTCAAGGGCAGGTATTAGAGAACATCAACCTTACAGCCATAGAGGTATGCAAAGCGCTGATGGATTTAGATGTTCATAAAGCTACAGGTCCTGATGACATATCCCCTCATGTGCTTAAGAAATGCGCAAACACAATATCAGTGGCACTAAGTATCATATTTAAGGAGTCACTGGAGTCGGGGGAGATTCCAAGATGCTGGAAACAAGCAAATGTGATACCTATCTTCAAAAAGGGAAGGAGGGATACGGCTCTGAACTATAGACCAGTTTCCTTGACCAGCATAGTTTGCAAAGTTATGGAGAAACTACTAAGGAAACATATCTCTCTTCACTTGGAATCCTTCAACTTTTTGTCAGTGAGGCAACATGGCTTCAGAGAAGGTAGATCAACAGTAACAAACTTATTAGAATTTTATGATGAGGTAAGCCAAATCTTACAGGAAAGAGAGGGCTGGGCAGATTGCATATTCCTAGACTTCCAGAAAGCGTTTGACACTGTTCCACATGGGAGACTTATTAGGAAGCTGCACTCAATGGCTAGAATAGGTGGAAATGTTTTGGAATGGATAAAAACTTACTTAGAAGGAAGGGAACAGAGGGTTAGAGTAAGACACTCAGTGTCTGAATGGAGAAGAGTTAGTAGTGGAGTTCCACAGGGTTCAGTTTTAGGGCCACTTTTGTTCCTTGTATATGTAAATGACCTACCAGAGTCTGTAAATTCATTCATGAATATGTTTGCAGATGATGCAAAGATTGTGAAGAAAGTAAAAAACGAGAACAATGGTAGAGAACTTCAGGAGGATCTAAATAATCTGCATGAGTGGTCAGAAAAGTGGCTAATGAAATTCAATACTTCAAAATGTAAGGTAATGAGAATGGGTACAAGTGCAAGAAGGCCCAAGCTTGACTACTCGGTGGCTGGAGTACAACTTCAAGAGACAGAAAATGAGAGAGATCTAGGAGTAAACATACTGGCAGATTTGTCTCCAGAAATACATATAAATGGCATAGTAAGGGCAGCATATGCATTCTTATCAAATGTAAGGGTAGCCTTCAGGCACATGGACAAGGAAATGTTCAGAAATATTTATGTAACCTATGTGAGGCCAAAACTCGAATATGCAGCCCCCTTTTGGAATCCGCACTTGAAAAAGCACATAGCTAAGCTTGAAAAAGTTCAAAGACATGCCACGAAACTGGTGCCAGAAATACGCAATCTCAGTTATGATGAGAGGCTGAGGGAATTAGACTTACCATCACTCGAAGCTAGAAGAGTAAGGGGGGATATGGTGACAGTCTTTAAATTCCTTCATGGTTATGATAGAGTGGATAGGGATCGATATTTCGATATGGCTGGCTCTAGAACTAGAGGTCATAGTTTGAAGCTTCGTAAGAAAACTTCTTTGCAGGATGTAAGGAAATACTTTTTCAGTGTAAGAGTAGTTGATAATTGGAATTGGCTAAGCGAGGAGGTAGTTAATGCTATCTCAATCCATAGTTTTAAGGACAGGTATGATAAGTATCACTAAGTCTAAAATGGAACCGATCAGGAGACGGGAAGATACGAGCTTTGGGCTCTTTCCCGTAAACACAATTAGGTAATCACAATTAGGTAATCACACAATCTAGATTCCTAGATTGATCCTGTGGTTCTATATATTGTTAAAATCAGTATCCTTCCCATTTATATT
>JAXCGZ010002465.1:0-17500 GCA_037179515.1 Halocaridina rubra
AAATCATCTGGGAGAAACATGCATAGATATAATAAAATTAGAGGAGCTTCAGAATAATCACTGTACACTTTAATATTTACAACTGAAATAAAAGAATATACAAAGGGGCACCGACATAAAAAAACTACTATTGAAATTATATAACTAGTGGTATATGTTGCAGGTAAAGAGCATCTACAAATAAAGAGAGCATAAAAGGGATTTAAATGATAAAAACACAACCATGTTAGAACTAAACTAAAATTGACTAAAACAGGCAAACTAAAATATACCTAGTCAAGCATAACATTCCAAGGATTCTCCTCTTCCCATTTATTTCAGCATTCTCTATGCTTTCATTTTATGTTTATTGCTATGTACTCAATTGTCCGTATTTTGTCAAGAATCATGAAAGATAATATCCTTTAACATCATATCAAAGCACCAACAAGACTATCTGACACAACAAGATTATTAAATTATAAAAATTATTAACTGTCACAGAGTCTGAACACGGATTTAATAATCATTTGCATAGGTATTTTATGGGTGAAACTTTGCATCAAGAAGTTATCAGATTGGTCTAGGTAAAACTCAAATACAAAGTGTTTTTAAAGTGTAACAGGACAAATACAATTTTAATTTAATTGTCTCAAAAAATCAAAGTCTACAGATTAATTGTGTGTCTTTTTGTAAAGGTAAGCACATCCGCTGACACCATGGCTCCAGAACTAAGATATTTACCTTTAATAATCTCATATTCACTAAATGTGATCAAATCAGCTTGCATATTAATTAGACAAGAATTTAAATGCCAAGCTTTAATCTGTGCAAAATAATATATGCCAAACTCTTCACTGAACTTGGGCAAGTGCAATAGGTCAGCTAACGTGGCAATATGAATTCTGCATTTGAAGCAATATTGTATGATCAAAAGGGAAGGCAACATTATTAAAATAAAACCGAAATTTAAACCAAAAGGGTGAAGTAAATAACAAGACGCTACATGAAAACATGCTTAGCACATTATTATCTGGGACAAACTTAAGAAAATACCATTGGTAAAGCTTGCTAATTCATTCACAAACGGTAAAATATAAATTCTAAATATATTCGTACATAAAAAGGTGAGAGAACGAATTGGGAAAAAAAAGACACGTGTCTTAGCAATCATTTCCACCTGTGACAAAGCCACTTACCTTCTGCTGTCTTGATGATTGCTTCTGCAGGAGTGGAATATCCAATCTCGTTGTGTGCTCGAAGTTCTATCTTGTAATGAGTGCCAGGACGAAGATTATCAATGGTGTAGGATGAGGCACTGGGATATTTGGATTCCTCTGTGCCTTTCTTGCCAGTACTTTCCCATTTGCCAGAAGTGTTACGTACCTACCACAAATACAGGATATAAACAAATTAACCAAGTATAAAAGATGGATGTTATCAGAGGCGTGAGTAAATTGCTTCAACACTTTGACAATATAAAGCAAAAAAATAGTCAAACTGCAGCACAAAAAAAAGTGGGAAAAGACGTACACAAAGAAGAATAGGAAGTATCTGGCACTTTATAATGCATTAACATACCTGGTAATACATGATCTGGAAGAAGTCAATGGGTTCTCCATTGTCTAGAGGCACCTGCCATTGCAAAGTATACTTATTGGTGTAAGGAAGTTCTACAACAGGAGAGTCGGCATTGAATATCAGAGGTTCCTCTGGGGCAGCACGCTTTGGCATTTCCTCTGCCTGTAATAAAAATTAAAGTATGTCATAAGTAACACTGTTCCGTTGTTTTTCCGAGCACAATGAAGTATATTACTATAACCAGAATGGATACTGCAAGAATAAAAAAATATTCTTTTGCACACTTCCTACTTTCACAATATATTCTAATATATAAGTACACAACAGATAGAAATATTAAATAAGACAAAAGCCCTTGCCTAAGCATTTTTCACACCCAGGCATCTTGCTTCCCTGGTTAACATTACAAGGTAATTACTTAACTGCTTAAAAATAGAAAAAACTTGTTGTTTATGGTAGGAAAGTACAACAAAAAATCTAATAAGTTTAGACACATTATAAAATGACAATGAGAAGCCAGTCAATAATACTAACCTTTTCGCCACCCCATTCTCCAATGCCAGCTTCATTCTTAGCAGCAAAACGAAATATGTAGTGCTCTTGAGGGGTGAGCCCATCTAGGGTATATGAAGAACCTACGAAAGAAAACCAGACTTTTCAGGTACCCGAATCAGTTTGCTGATCAACTGAATGCAACTGCTTAATTACTTTAAATAGCAAAATTCTAAAGTTAAGAATAATTCTTAGGATGATTTGCATCTATTTACAAGCAAAGCTGTTCGACATGTGTGTGTTTGAATGCCTTTGCGTACTTTCTTGCCTGAGCTCATATTACAGTTGCTTTCACCAATGGCCTGCCATTTCCACCCTTGTAATCCATATGCATCATTGCACTCAATGAATATGTCATCATTGTGGAAGACAGGCTTTGAATTCAAGTAATTCTGCACAGCATATCAGTCTTTAACCCAGTATGCCAAGGATTACGAAGCGAGTACTGTACTTGATTACATTTATTCAATTAATATCTGAAATTTTAGTTCACATAATTCTCCAAATTTAAAAAATTATATAAATCCATTTATGAAGTGTTCCTCACATTAAATAATCAACAAAAATAATAGAAAATTCCTACCCTTAGTCCACTGTTTACTCTGAGCATCAACCCAGTTCATGTCTCTCACACGCCATTGAACAATGAAGCTCTGAATAGGTAAACCTCCATTGTCAAGAGGGTCAACGATACCCCATGTTATGGTTGTGGCTGTCTTCTTCTCAACCTGTTATTAAAGATATATAAATGAAATATTTTCTTTTCTAATGTGAAGCAACATCCTGCTGAAAAGAGGAGTGGGCACAACTGTAACAAACTGATATAACAGGGCTGAAGCATACTTTGCATATCCTTCCCTCTTTTAAAAGATGACTTGTGACAAGAGAGGAATATGTGGAGGGGCTGACATGCCAGCATCACTTCCCTATTCCATCAATCAGACTTTTACAAAACACAGGAATGGGCAGATAGATTTCTATCTCCCAAGCCAGGAAGCTTTATCTTATGTGCTGAATATATGACATTATGTTTTCCCCTATCAACAGAGATAAAAAGTTAATTACAAAATAAAGTCAAGAAACCAAAATATATAATGTGAAATACCTACCTTAACACTAGAGACAGGTCCAGGGACATGGGCTTCCTTAAGCTGCAAGTCGTAGCGTTCACTTCCAAGTTTGTTTGTAGCTTGACAGGTTTAAGTCCCATAGTATGGCTGGCTAGGTCTTACCTTAAGAACACCAAGGGGTCCACGCTCAAGGACTTCAAAGTTTGTATCCTGGCTTTTGATTTCAACATTGCGGAAATACCACTGAACTGAAAAATATTAAAGTGTCGTTAATATTCAAAAATATATCAAGGGCACGAATTCATTTTCCAGTTTTCAAGGAGATCTTTCTTAAGAAAGAAATATACTAGAATATTTTAATTGAAAAACCAAAGACTACATTTATAATTGTTCAGTACCTATCTATTCTCAGAGGAATTCTAAGAACCAGTTTAGCAGAATTTATTAAGAATATACAAAACAAGTAAAGGAATTCTCTTTCGCTGACTACCAGTATATTTATGTATCTCAACACTACTTCCTCAATTTAAATACTATTTTAACAATATCACCAACTTTAGTAGTGAATCACGCAGCACTATAAAGAATATAAGAACTGTTCAATACTGCAAAATATTATTGATTCCCTTAGTTAAGACTTACTAGTTAAGACCTACCTTTTGTGTATCATCATATACAGTGGTAAATCCGGTAGCATTACTTATTATTAAATAGCCCTTTAGAGTAACAGAATAGGTAATTTTACAATAAACTTACAAGTTGCATTAGGAATAGAAGTCGCGAGACAGGTAAGGTTGACAGGCTCCTGCTCCCATGACCAAACTTCAGAAATATGCTGGTTCTCAAAAGTAGGTTTATATTCAACAGTGATATGACCCCAAGCCTGCGTAACGCCACCTTCTGAATTCGCTGTGCAAGTGTACAGGCCGTCGTCGCTACGCATAACTCCTCGAATTCTCATTCTATAAGTAAAGATATACAATATACAGTAAAAAAAAATAATTCCACATTATAATGACGATTTTATTATGTATGTAATTTTTCATGCATAATACAATATCTCATGTAGAAGCTAACACGGTAGTTGAAACAAACAAAAGATCAGTGCTAATAAGGATTAATCATAGTATAAACATTCTAATTTTTGCAACTGATCTAAGGAAAGAAAATAACTTGGGTTGAGGGCATGCAGGATCTCCATATCACTTTGTCTTTTCTATTCATCTCCTACGCTAGGAATAGGAAGAAAATATTCTTTTTACCTAATCCCAGGGATTGGTAGAATGAACTCTATCAAATATTAAGTGGTACAAAAGCATGTAATTTTGTATCTATTTTTTCCTGAACATGGATACTTGAGAGATGGCAAACTATTGCACAATATGTAATATATATAAGTTTTAAAACCTTCAGACTACCAATACTGAATCTAGAACAATATAATGAAACGTCATTTAACTAGATATGATTGAAAACAATGTAAATGGGGAGAGATAGTTTTCAATGTTGGAAGAAACAAGTTTCATTTGGCAGATCAGTAAATGTTTATGATTTATTAATACACAATAACCTAAACTCATTCCATGTAAAAGCCTTTAGATATTTCGTAAATGAACATAGCCATTACTTTTTTTTAGTTAATGGTATACTTACATGCCAACTCTGCGTCCCTGATCGTCCGTGGTCTGTTGGACCTCTATTCTATCATCATGATTGATGCCATTATAGAAGGGTTCCACATTAGTCTCCTTCTGGAAAATAATCTCCGGCATTGGATCTCCAGTAGCAACGCACCTCATTTCAGCTTCGTCATCAACTGAATTCGTGATATTAAGATACTGTTCCACCTTTGGTTTTGTAAGTACAAGAAGGTCAGCTTCTGCAAAGTCCTGTCCAGCATCATTCTCTGCAGTACACCTGTAGTTTCCAGTGTGCTCAGGCTTCAAACTCACAATAGTCAATATCCCATTGTCTTTGTCAACATAATAACCTTCTTTATCGTCCAAAACCTCTCCATCCCTGTTAACCCAAGAATATTTGGGAGCTGGTTTACCAACAGCACCACAGTTAAAAGTTACGGAGTCAAGCTCCACACCTTTAGCATCTTCTGGGACTATATTGATCTTGGGCGGTACATACACTTCTACTTGGATATATTTAAAGTCTATTAAGCCAAGAGATGGAACGCGAGCTCTGCATTTATAAACACCTTCATCTGCCTCCGTTACTTTTTTATTAAGATACCATCCTGCTGGATGACATGATTCTCATCTGCAAAGGAAAGAAATATTTCAGGCTCTTTAAAAACTTTGTTTGAAAACGAAAATACAGAATATTCTTTTTTAAGGGTGTCTTTTATATGGATTCTCTTCATATATTACATTAAAAAGATAATACTTCTTTTGAGTGAGTGTGTGTGTGTGTGTGTGTGTGTGAGAGAGAGAGAGAGAGAGAGAGAGAGAGAGAGAGAGAGAGAGAGAGAGAGAGAGAGAGAGAGAGAGAGAGAGAGAGAGAGAGAGAGAGAGAGAGAGAGAGAGAGAAAAAAATTTTTTTTTTATATTTTTCATCTTTATTATGGCTCTGTATTAATCTATATATCAGTATATTTATAAATCTATGAATTTTTACCCATTCTATCCATCAAAGTATCTATTTATCTATCAGAACGTTTATTTCTCTATCTCTCTAATTTTAAGTCATTATATATATATATATATATATATATATATATATATATATATATATATATATATATATATATATATATATATATATATATATATATATATATATATATATATATATGCTATTCAGATGCGAGCTAGGTTTATCGCAGACTGAATGGGTAAAGATACTATACCACCTTTAAGCCTTCACATTTAATTGTATATTCACTGAGACTGTTGAGTTGACAGTGCTTACATTACCAGATATGTCAGTAATGCATACTTAGTTGTTCTCTCTCTCTCTCTCTCTCTCTCTCTCTCTCTCTCTCTCTCTCTCTCTCTCTCTCTCTCTCTCGCTCTCTCTCTCTCTCGCTCTCTCTTCTTCTTCTTCTTCTTCTTCTTCTTCTTCTTCTTCTTCTTCTTCTTCTTCCCTTGCTTCTTCATATGAAGATAAATGGCCAGAGCAAGACGTGCTTTTGTTCCCGCGTAAATTACGAGAGCTTATTCGTTTATTAAGAGAAAATCCTGATGAAAATAACCCTTTATTTAAAAGGGAGAGAAAAAGAAGAGGAAAGGATGGAAAAGGAGAATAAATAGGCGATGGAAGAGGTAGGATATGAAAAGAAGGAAGAAGGCAGGAAGAAGAGAATAAAATAAAGATAACGGATGAGGAAATAAATAGCAGGAAGAAAGTACGAAGAGGGAAAACGATAATAAAAGAAGGAATAACTGAAGAATGTAAAATACAAAAGGAAAAGGAGGATTTAAGAAGAGTCATGGAAGAAGTAAATGAGTGGAAGACAAATAGAGGAAGAAGGAAGACAAAGGCGGGAAAGGGAGGGAGAAAGAATGAAAAGGTAGGATAAGTAGGAAAAAAGAGGAAAATAATTAGAATATTGAAAAATAGGAAAGAAAAATGGATAAATGATAAAATGGGGAATAATGGAAAGAGTGGGAGAGAAAGATAAATGAAGGAATATTGAAAAAAAAGAGAAAATTGGAAAATAAATGCTGGAATATGTAAAAGAGGCTAAAAGAAAGAATACTGGAGAAAGAGGAGAAAATGTGAAGAAGGCAATAAAGATGGAATATGATAAAGGAAGGAATATGATAAAGAGATAAAATATGACAAAGGAAAGATAAGAAATTAAAAAAATATGGGAAAAGGACGATAGAGTAAGAAATATTAAAAAAAAACGGGAATATAATATTGATAAAAGAAGGGGATAATGGCATAACGGAAGGAATATCGGGTCAAAAGAGAGAAAAGGTGCTCGGAGGAAGCAAATAGGAAAGAGGAGAAAATATGATAAATCAAGGAATAACGGCAAAATGAAAAAGGAAAATATAAGTAAGGATATTTCTAAAGAAGGAATAAGAGAAGGGGAAGAAAAAGTAAATAAGGAAGAAATAAGGATAAAGTAAGGAATAACGAAAAATAAGGAAAACAAAGGGAAATTACGGGAAAAAATGAGTGTAGAAAGAGGAAGAATGGAAAGAGGAGTGATACAGAGGGCAAGGAGGAAGGAGGAGAAAGAGGGAACAGGAGGAAAAATGAGGGTAAAAACATGGAAGGTTAGAGAATACGGAATAAAAGGGAGATAGGAAAAAGAGAGTAAGAAATAAGGAGGAAGAAGAGAGAGAGAGAGAGAGAGAGAGAGAGAGAGAGAGAGAGAGAGAGAGAGAGAGAGAGAGAGAGAGAGGAGAGAGAGAGAGAGAGAGAGGAAGAAAAATGAGGAAAACTAACGAAGAAAAAGGGAGATTAAGTGAGAGAGAGGGGGAGATTAAGATAGAAAGAGGAATATCAAAGGAAAACGAGAAAGATTAAGGGAGAAATAGAGACAAACGGAGAAAGTAGGAGATTGAAGGAGAATGAGGGAGATAAAGAGAGAAAGGGGATATTTAAGAGGAACTAAGAAGATTAAGAGAGTGAGAGTGAGATTAGGGGAGAGTGAGGGAGAACGAGGGAGATTATAAAAGAGGGAGCTTAAGAGAGAAAGAGGAAAATCACGAGGGTGGATATGGCAGGAAAAGAAGCTTAAAGGAGAAAATGGGAGATTTTAAGAGAGAGAGAGAGATATCAAGGGAGAATAAGGAGGAAAGTCAAAGTCAAAGTAAAAAACTATATTCCATCAAAAATGGCCATTACATGATAATTACTCTAATTACAAATTACAAATGTAAAATGTCAAAATGAAACATTGAATAGGGAGATTAAGATGAAGAGGGAAGATTAATTGAGAGCGAAGGAGATCACACTATCATATGCTAAAACATTAAATATATATATACTCCTGACAGGGATTTGAAGCTTCAACACACGTGACAAGCCACTTGTATACATGTGCGCGCGCTCACACACACACAATATATATATATATATATATATATATATATATATATATATATATATATATATATATATATATATGAGAGAGAGAGAGAGAGAGAGAGAGAGAGAGAGAGAGAGAGAGAGAGAGAGAGAGAGAGAGAGAGAGAGAGAGAGCCATTGTGATAGTTAGCTACCTCAACTCTGTGTTAGTTCAAAGACCTGATCAATGGATGTTTGGTGTCAGAAAGGGCACAAGGCTGTAAAACTTTAAGCTAAACTCATACCATAGTGTCCAAGAGGGTAATGAAAAAAAAAGTGACCACATATGAACATGGGAAAACGTGCCGATAAAGAAAACGAAAAAAATATATAAACAAAAATAAAGCAAATATGAAAAAATAAAAAGAAATGCATTTAGAAAGAAAAAAAAACATGAGAAAAAATAGATTAAATACAAAGAATACCGAAAATTAAAAAAGGCAAAAAGAAAAAAAAACAGGAAACAAAAGGAAAAGAAAAAGAAAGAAAAAGATTAAGATTCAAGAGAGAAGTAAAACAACAAATAAAGAATAATAAAAATAACTCAAAGGAAAACCACAAAAAAAGAACAAAAATTTAAAGAAAAAATTAAAATAAAGATAAAAAAACTGAATTAGTCTTCCCCACTCATTTTGTTCCTCGCTTTTCCCCTCTCATCCTTCTTCCCTTTCCCTCTCTCCCCTCCCCCTCTCTCTCTCTCTCTCTCTCTCTCTCTCCCTCTCCCGGCAAAACTAAACAATTAAAACTTATCAAGCGTCATTTAACCTTAATTACCCTTTAATGACATTAAAACAAACTTTTAATTGGATCTATTATTGTCTACCACTAACAGACAGACAGATAAAGACAGGTTGGCAGACAAAGACTGCAAAAGTTACCGGCAAGACTCAAGACAACTCAAATGGTGATAGACAAAAACAGATAAGCATATGACAAAAATACGTTTATGTAATCTGTATACAGACTGACAGACAAGCAAAGACAGGACACTAATTGACAAAAATGATGAGAAGAAACTAAAGTCTCTGGCTTCCGAATCTTACGACAGACAAATACAACAATAAATTGAGTAATATGATCACTTAAAACTTGAGATTCTAGACAGACTGACAGACAGATTCAAAATGACTGACTGACAAAACTGACTACAGACAAATACAACATCGAGTCATATACTAGTATCAAGTTGGTGTTGCTGCTCCGGTTTTACGTCACGGACTCCCTTTTCAACCAAGGACTACGACGGTTGCCTTCTTGCGAAGGACTTGTTTTGGCAGATGCAATCGTTACCCTGAGTGCATGCCCTTGCTAACCTCAGACCGTGACGGGGCGCGAACCCTCGACCTGACGCCTCAGAGTCGCTGACGCTACCGCTTGAGCCACGTTGACTACACTAGTATGAAGTCATCTCTGTGACCAAAATCACTTCATAAAAAAAAAAAAAATCTAGCATCTCTGGGTTCATAAGCTGAAATGGTTGACTGACAAAATTTACGACAGACAAATACACAACCCAATTAAAATTTATGACAAACTGGGAATCAAACTAGGTGACTGACTACAGTGTCAATGACACCTACAATAAAGAACAAAAAATTTACACTAACAAATATGTATGACCATATGCATGAGCAAAACAATCTCGAGAGAAACTGACATAATCTAGACAAAGGTGACAACGTAATAAAGAAGACCCGAAATATGAGACATCAAAACACACAAACCACCTACGACGACCATTATAAGGACAAAATCATTTCCAGACAAACAAAAACGAACAAGGACTCAAAGAGGTGGATGACAATGATACAAATTTGGCCACCCAATCGCTGGACAAATAAAAACAGACAAACTGACAAGCACACACTGACACAGGCGATGAGCTGACAGAAAAAAAAATACATACTGAATTCTAAAATGCAATCGCCATGTCTCTAAACAGACAAAGAGTGCAATAAACAAACAGACGAGCAAACAAAAATACATTACAGTGAAAGACAAAACTACGACAGACAAGTACATTCCCGAATTTTTTAGACAAACAAACAAGGACTCAAACAAGTTGGCTGCCAAAAATCACGGTGATCCCCCACGAGGGCAGAGTGACAAAGTAGTTATTACGACCATATTTATGACAAAATAATCTCTAGACAGACACACGGTCAAAGAGACAATTTCTATGACAGACACAGTCATCGAACTTGAACCTGAAGCTATGTTACTGCTACGAGAGAGAGAGAGAGAGAGAGAGAGAGAGAGAGAGAGAGAGAGAGAGAGAGAGAGAGAGAGAGAGAGAGAGAGAGAGAGGAGGGGGGGGGGGCATTAACTTCTGATAGGCAAACTTTAAGAGAGCGCTGGAGAGCCGATAAGGACTATCCTTTTCAAGGGTGATTCCGCCCCCAATCTCCCAGCCCAACTGATAAAACTACCAACTACAAAACTAAACACACGGTTACTAAAACCACTACCACAACAACTACTACTACTACTACTACTACTACTAACTATAAAAGAAAAATTAAAAAGTAACTACAACCACTGCCACTGCTATTCCTTCTACTACTAATACTGCTATTATTATTACAGATGTTGTTATTGCTATTAATTAAAAGAACCAACTCCTCCTAGCTCGAACAGGTTTCCGGTATGGCTAATCATTTCAAGCAGTTATTGACTGCGAAGCAAAATGGACAACCTTTCTAGCACCTACTTTCTATTTTTTTTCCTTACATCACACATCTATACTGAGCCACATATCTTAATCCTACTTCAAAAAGGACAGTCTCAATGTCTGGATACTTGACAATTTCTACCTTACTATGAGACCTCATTCCATGGAGGCAAAGCAATGCAAATCTTAAAGACAGGGAAATTCGGCATCGCATTCATGCTATAATTCTCTTTTGACGTTGGAAATTTGCTTACAGTACCGCCATATCTTATCTGTTTCGCTTCTTTTGCTACAAATGACACTGCTAGATATAACGCTTTTGCTACAACGCTAAGTGCTACTACTGCTACTAAGACCACTGTTGTTGCGGGTATTTAAATACATAAAACTTCCACAATGCTTCGGTGCTTAACTGCTTTCCTCCAGAAATATTCTATTACATAACAATATTCCGTAGTCTCACTTATCGTTCTAGTGACTGTTAACACAGTAGCCTTGGTGAGTATACCTCAGGATGTGGAATAAACAAAATAGAGGCAGAAATTCGTTTAATATTTCTACGAAGAAACAGCTGCAGTGGTAGAAGATTTCTACGAAGATGATGATGATGATGATGATAATAATAATAATAATAATAATAATAATAATAATAATAATAATAATAATAATAATAATAATAATAATACGTAACTACATAGAAAATTGCTCTCTCTCTCTCTAGAATTTTTTAAGTTATTTATATACATCGCTAAAACTACAGCACTTTGCGTAGAGAAGGGAGTGGTTACCATAGTAACCACTTGCGGGGATGCTTAAGCTCGAGAGAGAGAGAGAGAGAGAGAGAGAGAGAGAGAGAGAGAGAGAGAGAAGAGAGAGAGAGAGAGAGAGAGAGAGAGAGAGACTGGCTCGTATGTTGAGGGTGACAGACATGTCTATCCTGTCTTGCGATACATTTAGAGGTTACAGACTGACTTCCTATGGTCGCCTAACCAATAACAACAACAACAAAAACAACAGTGACAACGTAAAAACATAACCAAACCATTATATCTTGCCACATATATATATATATATATATATATATATATATATATATATATATATATATATATATATATATATATATATATATATATATATATAGAGAGAGAGAGAGAGAGAGAGAGAGAGAGAGAGAGAGAGAGAGAGAGAGAGAGAGAGAGAATGCTTTTGTGTATCATAGAAAATGAAAGACACTATAGCATTTTATACCAACAAAGCAATAAACTAGGCTAAATTTGTAATACACTCCACGCAAAGCCATACGGGAGTGACAATCCCTAATGGCTCTCCCCAATCTTTTGTTAGTTCTCTCAGATCCTAAAATCCGCCCCCTCCGCACACCACCCCAAAAATACATTTATGAGAAAAAAATATGAAGTTATAAACGTCAATTGTGAGGATATTTCAACAATAATTAAAAACAACAAAGCAACAACAGTCTATCTAATAATAATAATAATAATAATATTAATAATAATAATAGTAATAATAATATTAAACTTGGATAAGTTTCAGCTCCGATTAAGCCCTCGACTATCCCACAGCTAAAATCCATTTACAAGGAAGCTCCAAAACCATACATAGCCTGAATGCACTTAACGTTTTTTTTTTTATTATTATTATTATTACTTTATAATTATTCATATTTTAACACCTGCATGAATTTTAACCAGGCAAAGCCCTTGATCATGCCAAGGTCAAAACCTCTTGACAGGTATGCCCCACGGTCTCTAATAGCCTGAATGCGTTTTTAATCCCCTTTACAAGATAAGCCCCAATGGACATACATAGGCTGAATGTATTAAGTTTTTGCCCAACTGCTTTCTACTCCATTTTATTTTATTTCTACACCATTTTATCTTACTTCTACTCCATTTTATTTCTTTACATATATTTCTACTCCATTCTATTTCTTTACATATATGATAATTCAAGGACCAAATCAACACCAGAGATCTATCTCTATGCTCACTATAAGAACGACGATGATATTGACCTGAGGTTTTTCTAATGACTTCCAAGGTTTCTTGAGGAAATACCTACACCATACAATATATTTAAACAAATGACCTTCACACATACACACACACAAGCATAAACACACACGCAAACCTCTTTCATTTTCTTCGTCATCTTCTCTTTCTTTCTGTCCGTCTGGCTGAAATCTCCAGTTTCTACCTCTTCGTTGTCATCGTCTTTTCTCTCTTCTTTTTCATCAAAAAATCTTTTAATAGTATCTTTTTGCCTTTTCTATTTCTTTTTTTTTCCTCTCCTTCAACAAAAACACATACATGCATACAATAAAATATAGAAAAGCTCAGGATACAGGAAGTTATTTAGTCTCCGTGGCAAAATGGTAGCGTCTGCGACTCTGAGGCGGCAGGTCGAGGGTTCGCGCCCCGTCACGGAATGAGGTTAGTAAGGGCATACACTCAGGGTAACGATTACATCTGCCAAAACAAGTCCTTCGCAAGAAGGCAACCGTCCTAGCCCTTAGTAGACAAGGGAGTTCGTGACGTAAAACCGAATCCATCCTATCAGGATACGGGAAGTTACGTACAGACAGGCACTTCGCTAGCTCAGTGAACTGTGATGGAAGGGTGTGAGGGGAGATGGCATTTAATGAAGCGGTGGGGGGGGGGGAAACCAGCTGAGGCTGTCGGGCTGATTGTAGAATACACTTACCCGCCTACCTTGTGGGTGACCCAAACAGGGTGGAAGGGGGGGTAGACGTGGTAACCCTTTATCCCCAAGGAGCTGAGAGGAGTGGTTGAGGTGTGTGTGGATTATGGTGAATGCGCGTTTCTTGGCTCGGCCACCCCCTTACAAAGGGGGAGTGAGGTATGTGTGTGTGTGTGTGTGTGTGTGTGTGTATATATATATATATATATATATATATATATATATATATATATATATATATATATATATATATATATATAGTTTATATTTAAACAGTGACTTCAAAATTTTCTATGTCTCTCCGAAAATGTCAGAAAATACCTCCAATTTTCTCTGAATTCTAGGAGCTCTGGAATTCCTAAAAACTCTACTAGAATAGTAAATGTAAAGTTACTATAAATGAAAGGAAATGCTTACAAAATAAAATATTCAGATGAGACTAACGCAATTGGGATATTTTTTTATTCTCGTTCTTCAAGAGTATTAGCACGATTCTCTCTCTCTCTCTCTCTCTCTCTCTCTCTCTCTCTCTCTCTCCTCTCTCTCTCTCTCTCTCTCTCTCTCTCTCTCTCTCTCAAATTCTTGTTTACGAAGCTTTTTTTAAAGCTAAAGAGATGGAGGATGTAATTAAAATTTTTCTTTATTTTCTGACCTCGGATTTAGTAAATCTGTCTGTCTGTCTCCCTGCCGTTCTCTTTATCTATCTATCTATCTCTCTATCACCCTTTATCTATCTCTCTAACTACATATTTATCGCAGCAGGACAAAAAGTATTCCACATCAGTTGGCAGTGGTAGAAAGTGAGATATAGACGAAATGATCGTTAGATTCTCGGCTTACCCTATTCTTTTTGTCTCCTCCTACGAAACGTAAGGTAAATTAAGGTAGAACTCTGTCTTACTATTCACGACAGAGAAATAATAAAAAACGTAATAATAATAATGCTCATATTATTATTATTATTATTATTATTATTATTATCAACAACAGCAAATGAGAAACGGCAGTGGTAGTGGTGAAGGTGGTAGTAGTAGCAGTAATGGTAGACGTAATAATGACACGAAATTACCTAACACCTTGACCCTCTACTTGAACTAACAATGATCATTTTATAATAAAAATAAGAGGGCAATTTGTTAAGTACTGCGTTGTTGGGAAAACTAGTCATACAAAAAAATAGATTAAAGATTACCGTAAACTGGCAGGGGGAAGAAGAGAGAGAGAGAGAGAGAGAGAGAGAGAGAGAGAGAGAGAGAGAGAGAGAGAGAGAGAGAGAGAGAGAGAGAGAGAGAGAGAGAGTCTAATGGGGGAAAGGTGCGAAAGTGAATTACTTACATCGAAAAAAATAGAGTAAGTAAGTAAGTAAGTAAGTAAGTAAGTAGCCATATAGGAAATGGAAAATTATCTTTGTAATGTTGTTGCCTGCATATTTCGAGAACATTTACTATAAGGGAAATTATCTATGTAAAATTGTTGACTGGAGAAACGGGAAGTTATTTCACTACAATCGTTGTGCGTGTGTAAGTATGAGTGCATGTGTATATAACTCTACATACATACATACATACATACATATACATATGCTTCATTCCCCCTTGTAAGGGGGTGGCCGAGCCAAGAATCGCGCATTCACCACGATCCACACACACCTCAACCACTCTTCTCAGCTCCTTGAGGATAAAGGATTGCCACGTCTCCCTCCCCTCCCAACCTGCATGGGTCACCCACAAGGTAGGCAAGCAAGGGTATTCTACAATGCGCCCGACAGCCGCAGCAGGTTTACCCCCACCGCTTCATCACATGGCCACGCCTCTCACACCCGTCCACCACACTTCCCTGAGCTAATAGGTGTGAGAAATCCCTTTGGGCCATGTTATATAAATCTACTACGAAAATATGAATAAGTGACAGATATCAATAGAGGTCAGCTGCGAAGGACAAAAGAAGCTACTACTACTAACACTACTACTACTGGCTATTGGTATATTAATTTCTCAAGTTCTGAGAATAAAAGAAGGGATAGTTGTGTCCCTCTCTTTGTAGGTAATCCCGAAATATACATAAATGTATATTATACTAACAGATGAAGTGAGCCAGTGGTGGAATTATGTACATTCGAGTCTGGTTATATAGATAGACTCCGTAAGTACTTTGTATTGCATATTTTTTTCCAGAAACTCCTGTTATTAGATGTTCTGAGTAAGTGGTGGAATTTGGTATATACAAGTCCGGACTATTAACTAGACTCCGTAAGTGCTTTGATAGCATATTTTTTTGTCCAGAAACTCGTGTTATTAGATGTTCTGAGTTATTATTATTATTATTATTATTATTATTATTATTATTATTATTATTATTATTATTATTATTATTATTATTATACTTTGTGGAATGAAGCATTTAATTATTATTATTATTATTATTATTATTATTATTATTATTATTATTATTATTATTATTATACTGCGGAAATCTGGATGTTCATTATTTTATATCACTCTCTCAAGGCATTCTTTATATTATCTCTCATGTGGTATAATGCATTATCTGACTGCATCGGGAATCGCGGCCTCTTTGAGTATATGGCTGTATAATTACTTCCTGGGACCACCTATCTCAGAATACTTGTTATAAGGAACTTTGATTATTTCTTTATTATATATACTTCTCTGGCCGTGCCGGGGCAACTAATACCAAGACAACGTGTGGATTGTTGGGTTACTGACAATTGGAAGATGGGATATGACAACGTCTAAGTGACCTTGTGCTGATGAATAAGCAAAATGCAAATCATTGTCTACCACATCGCACATGTATATATACGATTTTCTAATAATAACAAACATACATTCTACACTAAAATGATTTAGTGGAAGTTAAAATCACCAATTCTCTCTACATATATATATATATATATATATATATATATATATATATATATATATATATATATATATATATATATATATATATATATATTTATATATGTGTGTGTGTGTATGTATGTATGTACGTATGTACGCACGCACGTACGCACGCACGCACGCTCTCTCTTTAAAAAAAAAACACATACACATACACACAGTCAACAGCTCGTAGTAGTGCTTTTAAAGTATTCATTCACTAAGAAGCGGTGTAAATCCCTAAACAAATATTAAAAAATAAACTTTTTCTTTTCGATCTATCTCTCCCAAATTGCAACAAAAATACATTGAGACAGTCCGGTAGCCCAAGTATTAAAAGGAAGAAGTATATATTACTAACGAGAGAGAGAGAGAGAGAGAGAGAGAGAGAGAGAGAGAGAGAGAGAGAGAGAGAGAGAGAGAGAGAGAGAGAGAGAGAATATTTGTTGAATAACAATTAATTTTAAGAGGTCATCGGGGAGAGAGAGAGAGAGAGAGAGAGAGAGAGAGAGAGAGAGAGAGAGAGAGAGAGAGAGAGAGAGAGAGGAATGATGATTTAGGTCAATAATATTTACCAAAAGTGATCATGTTTGTGAGGGCGCGCTTGCGTGAATCTTATTTTGCTTATCACTTTGCCTGAGATTGTGTGTCAATATGTATGTATTCTCTCTCTCCTCTCTCTCTCTCTCTCTCTCTCTCTCTCTCTCTCTCTCTCTCTCGTTATCCATGCCTCTCTCTAGGTATCTATCTATATACTCTATAATATAGAGTATATAGATAGATACCTAGAAAGAGGTATGGACAGCTATTCAAACTGGGTGGACGGTCCACCTTAGGGTGGACCAGATGAAGTTGTAAATAGATTACATACAAATATGAGAAATAAACACTCTTTTTTTTCTCCTGCCGTAGGCTTTAGAATATGATACATAAGATCAGGAATGGGAGGTATTACAGCTGTTGAATGGTTAGGGTGGATTTTT
>JAXCGZ010002465.1:22500-45000 GCA_037179515.1 Halocaridina rubra
AGAGAGAGAGAGAGAGAGAACATGGTAGATGAAAGATACTGGTTTCAACCATGCGAGGCCCCTTCCACATACCACTAGTGACTTTTTGAGAAGTAGAAGCCAAGTAGATGAGGTCTCTGACAGGGTCTTAACAGGTACAAACTCAAAAGCGAGACAATAAATAATACAGATAAAGCCTCTCTGTGAGTTATATCTTAAGAAAAAGCAGCTAAGTAGGTGAAGGATAGGAAAAGGTTGTAGTAATATCTAAAGCCTGATATCTGTTACAACAAACAGTACTTATTAAGTTCCTTACGTACCCCACTAATCACATCTCGAGCAAATTTAGTCAGGAGGGTGAGGATAACCATACGCTCCTGATAAGTCAAATGGGACAACCGTGCCACAACTAATAAGATTTAAACATTGATGACACCACTAACTCTATTAGAGGCAAAGGCCAAGAAGGAGAAAGCCAAGCTCCTTCAGAAGCCGTAGCAAAGGCATAACAAGACTCATTAATTACGGCATAAGAAAAAATATTCATTGCATATAAAATATGCAAGTAAAGAGATCCAATTACATTTAAAACATAACAGTAAATATAATTTCTTATGCATTTATTTGTGGATTATCTTTTTCTCTCCTTCATTCCGTCTGCTTATCTCTCATATCATACAACATTCTCAGCTACATAATGAAATTAACAGCAACAAAAAACACCATTCTCTAACTATTAATAATATAGTTCTCAAGATCTCTAACAATAAGAGGTATGGGATTTCTCCTCCCCCCTTCATCTTCAATTCACTTCCCTATAGCAACTCCACCACACCCCTTTTTTTCCACTTAAACCCTTAATTAAAAGATTTATGACTTCGCGTCAAGTGGAGTCTGAGTAAACTTAGAAAACGTCTACGAACTCAGATGATGGGTTTACATGGTCAAACGGTTCGTCGAACGCGGTTCAACAGACAAGTGTTTGAAGTGCTGTTCGAACGTATGAACGGGGTATTTGGTTGTCGAACTTCCGTGTTCGACAACTAAATACCCCGTTCACACGTTCGAACAGCACTTCAAACACTTGTCTGTCGAACCGCGTTCGACGAACCGCTTGACAGTGTAAACCGCCCTTTAGACAATAAAACTGATTTACGCCTAAATTCTTGAAATAACTGATCATTACTTAAGAATCAGTTAATAAAAGTTTGATCGTCATAATGATAAAAAAGGAAGAAATGTCGTTGTGATTTTTAAGGCCTAAATATGTATTTGGCTATGATACAGGTATGTGTGTGTGTGTGTGTGTGTGTGTGTGTGAGAGAGAGAGAGAGAGAGAGAGAGAGAGAGAGAGAGAGAGAGAGAGAGAGAGAGAGAGAGAGAGAGAGATGACAAACAGCCCTCAAACACGTTCGACAAACCCTCGTCCCAAAAGACAATTTTTTTTTTAATGTTTCCTAACACTTCCTATATAAAAAAATTTAAGTGTATTAATGTGTATGTGATATAAATCCATTCTGCGTATGTGTGCGTATAGTAAATCCACCAGTGAACTAATATATCAAATAAGAACGATTTGATGCATTTCGGACACCATTTAAATACGAAGTCTACTTAGGACCCGAAATGTTGATGAGTAAACAGTTTCGATTAGTGGTTTCCTATCTATTTATTTATTTATTTATTTATGTGATAAAATAATTAAAGTCACAAACACTGTTAATGTACATGCAAATAGAGGGTAGACAGAGAAACATACAGCATAGTACAATTATATGGGTGCTGTCAAATATCTAGTGGCATACTTACTACTTTATTATTAACATTATTGTTAACATTTTTATTACAGCATTATTATTTTCTATGAAAGCTACATTTAATTTAACTATATGTCTAACCCTCTTATTTGTTAGTTTAATTACATGTCTACTTATAAGTTACTATTAATGTTGAATAACCATTGTACAAAATGGAAATAAATGTTTTGATTTGATTTGATTTGATTTTGATTTGAAATACACAGTTCATTCTCACTTCGCCAATCAGCTGACTGTCTGTGATCAGGGGTACCAACGTCTCTATAAATTGGTTGGCACCCCTTGTCACTCGACATTCTTTTCATCCTCTGAACATAATGATGATGATCATCAAGTAACCCCCCCCCCTTAGCCCCTATATTACCTCCCCCCTTCAGTCCCCCCCCCCGATATTAAATAAAATTCCGAATAATGCAAAACTTCAAATTATGACAACATAACCATAAATAAAAAAAAAATTGTAGTTCTTTTGACGTAAAGGTTTTTTACCCATCTAATGACACCCATTTGTAAGATAGTATCCCCCCGAGTGTCACCACTGACGTAGGGTATTTTACCTCCTACGTTATATTTTTATAATTATGGTAGCGTGGTTGGTGAAAGACATCTTCTATTCTATACGTTTATTCTTATTTTAACATCTATGTACTCAGAGCTCCTATTACTACAGTTCCTGTCACGACTAATTCCTGAGTCCCACCCCGGAAGGGGGGGAGGCTAACTCAGCTGTACTGCGTTAACTCTGCTGCTGGCAAGGCCCGGTCTCTAACTCAACTCACCGTGCCTGCCCTGGGTGGTTCTTGAAATACCCCAAGGGCAGGGGCGTGGCTTGTATGGGGAATAAAGGACTGGTTAATATCTCTCACACCCTCTTGAGATATTTGAACACCAGATGCCGAGTCCCATGGGACCAGCTATCTATCTTCGACCCTTTTTAACATAAGCCTCATCCTAGTAAACACTGGAAAGAGTGTTCAATGTTTCTTTTGACACCTAGCCAAAAGTCCTACGACATCCCTCCCCACCACACTGAAATATCTCTTATTTCAGTTTCATCATCCTAAACTAACATTTGTTTACAATAAAAACGGGGCCGAATTATTTAAGTTATCATCTAAGAAATCCTATTTCTATGAACCCTAAACAAATTACACAAACATAACATATATATAGTATAATTTCAGAGTGTAACTAATATCAAACATTAATTAAGATCAAAAGTCAGTTTAAATCAAAACATTAATTCATCTACTTCTCTCGTTTCTTTAAAAGACAAAATTGAGTTAATTACAGTAAAATTATGACTCATGTAGAACATTAGCAAACAAATTAAGTAGAGTATTAGCATGTATACACATTTAAAATGATATAGACCATAACATCAACAGTAATTTCTGTAAGAGACCTTATCTTAATAAATTCTATTCCTATCATTATTAGGGGCATTGATTTGTCTTAAAATTAAGCCTTAATAACTACTCCTGAAACAAAACATGTTTTACTGTGTGTAAAGTCAAAACATTTACTATTTCCATATGCAATTACTATTCAGAGACCAATGGATAGGAGAACTTAATGGACACAAAGATTAAATCATAATTCAAATAATAATAATGCTAAAACAAAACACTAATATTATTTAAGCAGAAAAACAACTTATTAATCTTAGTGCAAATCATCCAATTTATCAATGGCACTTATTCAAAACTATATCTAAGGGAGACTCTGAGTTTTCGCTTAAAATTATCTTGAAAGCTAGTAAAACAAAAAAAAATAAAAATAAAAATAAAAATATTTTGTCTTTTAGCACAATGGACAAAGACGGTGGGGACATTTTCTTTCCCATTTTTTTACAGTTCTAATACGGGGGTAATTTTAATTAACTAATAAGGGATTTTTAAATACCCTTCTTTCTCTCTCTCTTCACTAAAGTTTGGACATGTATAGGGATTATTTTTCTTTCTGTTTGAATCCCATCAACGCGTTTAACGCGGCTTCTAAAGGTATTATTAAAATATTTTAAAATATTTCTGTGTTTCTTTTCCTCTCTTTTCACTACAGTTATGACATGTATGGGGATTTCCTTGTTTCTGGGATTTCATCAAGATTACATGGTTTTTTAAAGTAGTTTAAAACTTTTATTTTTTAGGACTGTTCTCTCTGTCTAGGACGACTTTTATTTTCTCTGTCTAGGACGACTTTTGTTTTCTCTGTCTAGGACGACTTTTATTTTCTCTGTCTAGGACGACTTTTGTTTTCTCTGTCTAGGACGACTTTTGTTTTCTCTGTCCCTTGCTCATGAATTCTTGCTAGGCGCGATTCCACGGTTTCCCTCGGGGATTCATTTTTTTTTTTTTTCCATTTACATGGCCTTTTAGTGTTCTTTTTTTTTTTTTTTTCCCTTGGAGTCTCCCTTAGATATAGTTTTGAATAAGTGCCATTGATAAATTGTATGATTTGCACTAAGATTAATAAGTTGTTTTTCTGCTTAAATAATATTAGTGTTTTGTTTTAGCATCATTATTATTTGAATTATGATTTAATCTTTGTGTCCATTAAGTTCTCCTATCAATTGGTCTCTGAATAGTAATTGCATATTGAAATAGTAAATGTTTTGACTTTACTAAAAGTAACAAATGTTTTGGTTGAGGAGTAGTTTTTAAGGCTTAATTTTAAGACAAATCAATGCCCCTAATAATGATAGGAATAGAATTTATTAAGATAAGGTCTCTTATAGAAATTACTGTTGATGTTATGGTCTATTGAATATGGAAATAGTGAATGTTTTAACTTTACTAAAAGTAACAAATGTTTTGTTTGAGGGTAAATTGTATGATTTGCACTAAGATTAATAAGTTGTTTTTCTGCTTAAATAATATTAGTGTTTTGTTTTAGCATTATTATTATTTGAATTATGATTTATTCTTTGTGTCCATTAAGTTCTCCTATCAATTGGTCTCTGAATAGTAATTGCATATTGAAATAGTAAATGTTTTGACTTTACACACAGTAAAACATGTTTTGTTTCAGGAGTAGTTATTAAGGCTTAATTTTAAGACAAATCAATGCCCCTAATAATGATAGGAATAGAATTTATTAAGATAAGGTCTCTTACAGAAATTACTGTTGATGTTATGGTCTATATCATTTTAAATGTGTATACATGCTAATACTCTACTTAATTTGTTTGCTAATGTTCTACATGAGTCATAATTTTACTGTAATTAACTCAATTTTGTCTTTTAAAGAAACGAGAGAAGTAGATGAATTAATGTTTTGATTTAAACTGACTTTTGATCTTAATTAATGTTTGATATTAGTTACACTCTGAAATTATACTATATATATGTTATGTTTGTGTAATTTGTTTAGGGTTCATAGAAATAGGATTTCTTAGATGATAACTTAAATAATTCGGCCCCGTTTTTATTGTAAACAAATGTTAGTTTAGGATGATGAAACTGAAATAAGAGATATTTCAGTGTGGTGGGGAGGGATGTCGTAGGACTTTTGGCTAGGTGTCAAAAGAAACATTGAACACTCTCTCCAGTGTTTACTAGGATGAGGCTTATGTTAAAAAGGGTCGAAGATAGATAGCTGGTCCCATGGGACTCGCTATCTATCTTCGACCCTTTTTAACATAAGCCTCATCCTAGTAAACACTGGAGAGAGTGTTCAATGTTTCTTTTGACACCTAGCCAAAAGTCCTACGACACTTTGAAGAGAGCCATGTGATATAAGACTACTCCACAGAGGAAGGAATAAAGGCAAAACGCAATCTCTCTCTTCCTCATTATCCACAACGTATCGTTTTTTCTTTCTTTCTCTAGTGCGCACACACATACACACATTCAATTTTTTTATTCTAGTTCTAAATGCATATTATATTTCTATTACAAAGAGGATAGTGGCGAAAATAATAATAATAATAATAATAATAATAATAATAATAATAATAATAATAATAATAATAATAATAATAATAATATGTAGGAGATATTTTGTTTTAATAGATTAATTGTGCACTAAAGCGTCATTCTAGTACATAACTTAAGTTACATTGAAATAAGTTTTGAAATAAAGGAGTAAAACAAGTTTTTGCCAGACGTATCACACACACACAGGCATCATGTACATTAAGCTAAAGGAATTTACATATATGATACATATTTTACAGTATACTGTATATATATCATGCTCTCACTATTAACAGTCTTATGAATAAAAAACAAATTCTAATGCGCACTACGGTATTAAACAGGTATACATAAATACAAAAATGAATTGAAAGAATAATATCAGCAGATCTTTACCACACACAAATACCTACCTACGTGATGCTGGAGATGTACAAGAATCGTAACCATTAGGAAATATAATATATATACTGCCCAATAGCTTACAATGGCAAATATTACAATAAATGAAAACTGTATTATATTTAAGGGATATTAACAACAAAATACAGTTTATTTTAACAAATATAAGTAATTTAGAACACGTGTATAATCATAGGTACACTTCAGACTGGAAATTCCCTAGAGAGAGAGAGTCACTCAAAGCAGTAGAGGAGGTGACAGAGGTGTTGAGAGACGGTGTGTTTGTGGGTGTGAAAAAACGTGTCAATAATAAAAGCCAAATTAAATTATTAAATCTTAAAAAGTTGTTGAGTTGGTTTCTTAATAATATATATATTATTAAGAAATATATATATATATATATATATATATATATATATATATATATATATATATATATATATATATATATATATATACAGAAACTTTTGTATTTAGTAAAGTTAACGACTCCCACAACACCAAATAACTCCGTCAATTGTCAGATTAGGTTAGGCATTAAGCTAATCTAACCTAACTGAACTATTTACGGAGTCATTTAATGTACTTAGAATCACTGTCTTTATTTGATCCTTTTTTTTTTTAATGTTGTTGGCTACAGTCATGCACTCATTAAAAATAAAAAGATATATATATATATATATATATATATAATATATATATATATATATATATATATATATATATATATATATATATATATATATATATATATATATATATATATATATATATATATTATTCTGTTTATTTTAACGTAGTATGTATTTTGCCTCAAAAGTATATATATATATATATATATATATATATATATATATATATATATATATATATATATATATATATATATATATATATATATATATATATATATATATATATATATATATATATATATATATATATATATATATATATATATATATATATATATATATATATATTATTCTGTTTATTTTAATGGAGTATGTATTTTACCTCACTAAGATGAGTCATACTTAGATTTGTATTAATATCTTGAGAACATAAATTTCCATGTGGGGGGGGGAGCATGATGGATGCTATTCAGAGTCACAATTAAGTTCTTTGTCGAGTTGCCAAATGGAGGAAACATTTTTGGTTTTTTATTTGTCGTCATAGCTCTTTTCTTAGGGGGAAGAAGACAGATCATTTTTCTTGGTTCGATATTCTCTTTGTACTTTAGGTTCGATTAATATTTGGGACAAGTAAATGTTTTTTTTTTTAAGTTCATAAGAATGTTTTATTAGAATATTGATGTGTTCTTTTCCTAGCAAACTCAGACCTTCGAAGACAATATTTTTTTTTTAATATGGAGCTAAGCAAAAAAAAAATAATAATAATAAACTTAGGCAGCCTTTGCAATATCAACCAAAATTACTTTTGGGTTATAGCATTATATTTGGTTGCCAATGGGGAGAATATGCATTTGGCTCTATACTTTCATAGGCAAAAGTGAGGCCATTTATTATTCTAATCTTCTTGTTAGGAATTGAAGTATTTCCTCCCGTAGGAGATTCACCCTCTTCTTCAGTTTTCCTTCAAGTGACAACCCTGACTAGAGCTGTAAGCTTGTCATGTGGAACTCAAAGAAATTGTCTTTGTGCATACACTCAACTTATGAGAGAGGAAATAGTCTTTATTCGTATGTACAGACAATTATCACAACCTAAATTATTATACGAATATATATATATATATATATATATATATATATATATATATATATATATATATATATATATATATATATATATATATATATATATGTGTGTGTGTGTGTGTGTGTGTGTGTGTGTGTGTGTGTGTGTGTGTGTGTGTGTGTGTGATTACCTAATTGTGTTTACGGGAAAGAGCCCAAAGCTCGTATCTTCCCGTCTCCTCATCGGTTCCATTTTATTCTTAGTGATACTTATCATACCTGTCCATAAAACTATGGATTGAGATAGCATCAACTACCTCCTCGCTTAGCCAATTCCAATTATCAACTACTCTTACACTGAAAAAGTATTTCCTTACATCCTGCAAAGAAGTTTTCTTACGAAGTTTCAAACTATGACCTCTAGTTCTAGAGCCAGCCATATCAAAATATCGATCCCTATCACACACTATCATAACCATGAAGGAATTTAAAGACTGTCACCATATCCCCCCTCAATCTTCTAGCTTCGAGTGATGGTAAGTATTTCTGGCACCAGTTTCGTCGCATGTCTTTGAACTCTTTTAAGCTTAGCTATGTGCTTTTTCAAGTGCGGATTCCAAAAGGGGGCTGCATATTCGACTTTTGGCCTCACATAGGTTACAGAAATATTTCTGAACATTTCTTTGTCCATGTGCCTGAAGGCTACCCTTACATTTGATAAGAATGCATATGCTGCCCTTACTATGCCATTTATATGTATTTCTGGAGACAAATCTGCCATTATGTTTACTCCTAGATCTCTCTCATTTTCTGTCTCTTGAAGTTGTTCTCCAGCCACCGAGTAGTCAAGCTTGGGCCTTCTTGCACTTGTACCCATTCTCATTACCTTACATTTTGAAGTATTGAATTTCATTAGCCACTTTTCTGACCACTCATGCAGACTATTTAGATCCTCCTGAAGCTCTCTACCATTGTTCTCGTTTTTTACTTTCTTCACAAGCTTTGTATCATCTGCAAGCATATTCATGAATGAATTTACAGACTCTGGTAGGTCATTTACATATACAAGGAACAAAAGTGGCCCTAAAACTGAACCCTGTGGAACTCCACTACTAACTCTTCTCCATTCAGACATTGAGTGTCTTACTCTAACCCTCTGTTCCCTTCCTTCTAAGTAAGTTTTTATCCATTCCAAGACATTTCCACCTATTTTAGCCATTGCTTGCAGCTTCCTAACAAGTCTCCCATGTGGAACAGTGTCAAGCGCTTCCTGGAAGTCTAGGAATATGCAATCTGCCCAGCCCTCTCTTTCCTGTTAGATTCGGCTTACCTCATCATAAAATTCTAATAAGTTTGTTACTGTTGACCTACCTTCTCTGAAGCCATGTTGCCTCACTGACAAAAAGTTGAAGGATTCCAAGTGAAGAGAGATATGTTTCCTTAGTAGTTTCTCCATAACTTTGCAAACTATGCTGGTCAAGGAAACTGGTCTATAGTTCAGAGCCGTATTCCTCCTTCCCTTTTTGAAGATAGGTATCACATTTGCTTGTTTCCAGCATCTTTGAATCTCCCCTGACTCCAGTGTCTTTTTAAATATGATTCTTAGTGCCACTGATATTGAGTTTGCGCATTTTTTAAGTACATGAGGGGATATGTCATCAGGACCTGTAGCTTTATGAACATCTAAATCCATAAGCGCTTTGCATACATCTGTGGCTGTAAGGTTGATGTTCTCTAATACTGGCCCTTGAGCTTCTATCACTGCAATTTGAGGGGGTGGGGTATTTTCTACTGTACATACTGACTGAAACTCCTTGTTCAATTCTTTGCAGATCTCTTCATCCATCTCAGTGATGCTTCCATCCGCTCTCTTTAGCCTTAAAACCTGTTCTATAACCTTCAGTTTTCCTCTGATAAAGCTGTGGAAAAGCTTGGGATTTTCTTTAGCCTTCCTGGTGATGTCCCTCTCATAGTCTCTCTCTGCCTCTCTCCTTTTACTTAGGTAGTCATTTCTTGCTCTTTTGTAGGTTTGCCAGGCATTTATGTTTTTTCTCCTCCTACACCTTTTCCAGCATTTGTCTCTCCACTCCTTAGCTCTTTTACACTCATTATCGAACCATTTCTCTCTGGCATGAATTACACCTACTTTGGTGACAGGTATGCAGCAATCTACTATCTTCCCATATTTCTCACAAAAGATGTCATACATTTCTTGTACAGATTTGTTGTAAAATAATGTTCTCCAGTCAATAACCGCAAAAAGCTCATTCATTTTTATGTAATCTCCTTTCGGATAGTTCCTCCTCATGTCCTCAGTGTCTCTACTCTCAGGCAAAATATCTTCAATGATATACTCCTTCAACAACACACAGTGGTCACTCTTTCCAATTGATGGTTCATACTCATTTTTTTCAATATCCAACACATTATCTGTAAATACTAGATCAAGTAGTGATGGCTACATTGCATGTTGGTGTAGGAAATTCCCTTGTACGCAATCTAGGAATCTTGCCCCGAATGAGTCCTCACCACTGTGTGGGTCAAGATTTATCCAATCTATCTCTTTATGATTAAAGTCTCCCATAATCAAAATCCTACATTTTTTTTTCCCGTGCCATGTTAACGACTGAGTTTATGACTTCAATAGTACCTATATGACTTTCCTCATAAACTTCAAGCCTATTTTGGTTCCTTGGTGGGTTGTATACAACAGTTATTATAATGCTCTCTGACCCAGTATTTATGCGACCAACAAGAAATTCCTTGAACTCACTTTCTATAGCCAAGTTTATTTCTACAACTTGAATCCTTTCACTTATGAGCAGTGCTATCCCTCCACCAGTCCTCTCAGATCTTTCAACCCTTAGTATTCTGAAGCCCTTAGGAAAAACTGTGACACTGTTTATGTCCTCACTCAACTTAGTCTCTGTAATTGCTTCTATATCTGCCTTACTGTTGTGAATCCTATCTTTTAATTTTACTGCCTTACCAGCTAATCCATCAGCATTTGTGTATAACAATCTTAATGAGGCCCCATCCCCTGATCTTCTGCTTCATTCCTTTCCTCATTTAACCTTCTTGCCTCTTCCAACAAGTTTTTGATCTTTCCCATCTCTTCCTGTGTTCTGTATCGTCTAATGAACACTTCTTTGAATTCTTGAAGGTTTTTTAGACTTTTCTTTCTTAACAGTATTTCCCTACATGTTTCCCCTCTCTCAAAGGTTACTTTTTTTGTTCTCGGCTTTCCTTCCCTCGAATATTTGCCTAGGTGGTGTATGTTTACAATATCCTCAGGACCACAAACTACTCCAAGCTTTCTTATCAGGTCTACAACCCTACCTTTATTTTCTTCAAGTCTCCCCTGCCATGTTGGCTCCTGGGATTTGCTTATGCCTGAGATTACCACTGTCTTCTCTTTATCAAGTGCCTGTTTGGTGAGTGGGTTTGCCCTTTCCATCACAACGTCTTTCATTTTTTCGATTACTGTCTCTTTATAGTCAACTATTTGTATGTTTTCCAGTGCCACCACCTTTACAGCCTCTTTTACTGCCACATTCCCCTTTAGTGCATCAGCAAAGGAAGTTTTCATGGCATCATTTTCCATATTCAGCTCCTGGAACTCTTTTCTAAACTGTTCAATGTTTTCCTTAATCTGGACATTCCAAGCTGCAATCTCGTCTCTCTCAGAAGAGAGCAGTGAACTAACATCTAATTTATTTAGGTTGTCATTTAGCTGTTTGTTTTTATCTTCTTGTTTAGAAATTCTAGTTTCTATTTCACTCTTTTTCCCTTCCAGTTTCTTTATTCTTTTTTCTAGTTCCTTTCTCTCCTGCCCTTGTGCTTTATTTGCTTCCTTCAAACATCTTATTTCCTCTCTGAGTGTTGCATTCTCTTTCATTTCTCTATCCATATTCCGAAGTTTATTGTCAAGGCTTATAACCATTGCCTCTAAATCCTTGATTTTCTGTTTTAGTCTACTAATTGCTACCCCTCCTCCCGACCCATGGGTGGGAGAGGTTTGGGACAGAGATGGCCTCATTTTTATGTTCTCCCTCTCACAGAATATAGAAAGAAGAAGAGAAAGAGAAAAAAAGAGAGAAAAACTTTTATTTAAGCTTCACACAGAATTTTTATATCTCCATATAAGTGCTATTTAGTAACTCAATTTATCTCTTTTCTGGTAACACACATCTTAGCTTAAAAATTTGACTATGGTAATTTGAGGATAAAAAGAAAAAGAAAAAAATGCAACAAAAACAAAGTCAAACCTGAAGGAAAATTCGAATTTGTGTCTGAGGAGGCACCCACCTGTTTCTGCTATATATACTTCTTAACTGATAAACTCACTTGCTAAACAAGATATGTTATCACAGGATCAGACTTTACATTTAACTCAATATATATACAAAATAAAAAAAATAGCAAAAGAGAAAGCTAAAAGAAAAGAAAAACTAATGCAGAAAATAAGACAGCTGTACTTCTTGGCAACTTAACTCAGTGCTGTTGACAGGTGTATTTTTGGTATTTATTTAATTATTGAATTATTTCGTGTATCAAAACTAGCTATCAAATTAATATAAATGGGAAGGATACTGATTTTAACAATATATGGAACCACAGGATCAGGTGAACGGCTTAATAGCTCTCTCCAATTTACACAAAAAATTAGGTAATGTGATGTAATGGCTTCACCTCTGGCAACTTTTCTAAGTTTCCTTCAAGCCAGAACAGGGCAGCTTCTTCTCTTTCCCCTCACAAAAATGTTCTCAATTTTTTCCTTTAATATTTTGGACAGTCTCGTCATACAACAAATATAAGTTTTTTACTCACAATACTCTGCAGGATTTCTTATTTAGGGAAATTATGTTTGATTCACGCACTATATTCTTAGTCACTCAAAAACACAAGGAAAAGTTTAAGAGATACTGAATACGTGAATACGTGTGTGTGTGTGTGTGTGTGTGTGTGTGTGTGTGTGGTACTTCTTGCTAAGATTTAACTCTTCTCTTTCAAATCTTGTTTCGAGTTTTCTGGATTTGTGTACATGGGTGATTCTGTTATGCGCTATTAAATTGTTTTAAAACAATCTGCATGCGATGATGATCAAGGCAACCCCCTCCCCCCCCATATTAAACGAAGGCCAAATAATGAACAAAAACTACGATTATTGAAAATAGCACCCAACCATAAATTAAAAATACGCCATTTATAGGTCTTATAAATATTGTACATTTGACATTTAAAAAATAAAAGAAAAAAAAAATTAAATAGCTATGTGATATAAGGCTACCACAGAGGAAGACTTAAATCCAATCGAACCATATCATTTGCTCTTAAGACATGTTGCACCAACCACTCCTTATCCTTGCCACCTGCTCTCTCTCTCTCTCTCTCTCTCTCTCTCTCTCTCTCTCTCTCTCTCTCTCTCTCTCTCTCTCTCTCTCTCTTCATACTTTCAAATTAAAATTATTATTTTTTTTATTTCCATTGAAGAATTATTATATTGCGGTAGCGTCCGCGACTCTGAGGCGTCAGATCGAGAGTTCGCGCCCCGTCACGGTCTGAGGTTAGAAAGGGCATGCACTCAGGGTAACAATTACATCTGCCAAAACAAGTCCTTCGCAAGAAGGCAACCGTCCTAGCCATTGGCTGAAAAGGGAGTCCGTGACGTAAAACCGGAACTAACTAACTGAAGAACGATTATTATTGTTACAGCATGAAAATACACTTGTAAGTAGACAAGTAAATGAGCAAATAATTGAAAGAGAGGAGGGGGGGAGGAGGAGGATACTATGTACACACAAGTGAACAAAAATAAAGCTTTACGTAGAAAAGCAAAATTACCACCACCACCACTACTGTTACTACTACTACTACTACTACTACTACTACTACTAATAATAATAATAATAATAATAATTAATTAATTGAATGATAGTAAATAGTTATGAATGAGTTCAGCATATAATAAATCCTTAATATTAGGAGTTGGAATCGCTCTCTTAATCATTCCTCAGTCGGAGAGGCAAATATCCTTTTGCTACCTATTTTTTCCCTTCCACTATTATTATTATTATTATTATTATTATTATTATTATTATTATTATTATTATTATTATTATTATTATTTTTATTATTATCATTATGGCGAAATTCCACTATATACATATATTGTAATAATATAAAATATATCAACTTTTTTTTCTGAATAGCCTAATTTAAAACGTGTAAAAATAATTCATGCAAGATATTAAGGGTGATGGTCATCCCACCAAGTGGTGATGGTCGTGGGTTCGAGGCTCGCCAGACTGAGGTTAAGAAGGACATTCACTCAGGGTAATGGTCACACTTGCCATAGCTAAATTCCACCAGAAGTTACCATCCTATCCCTTAACAGATAATAAAAGAGTCCGTGACGTAAAACCGAGCACATATATGGTGTTGTGAGCAAGTGCTTAAGGTGTGAATTATTCTTTTTAACACTTAACGTTTGATAATGTTCATACACTAATTTGTTAATGTATTTTCATGATTTGTAAAAAAAGGTACATGATGACCATTAAGTATAACCTAACTTTATTTCAGTATAAGTTACACGTCTGTGTTTACAGAGCTTTCCAATCTATTCAAAGTCACCATGGCAAAGCCGAGAAGATTTTAATATTAGTAAATTACCTCTAAAGAAAGTGTGACAATGATATAAGAATGACGAGAATAGGCCTAGAACGGTAAATGACATTTATATAAATAAGGTTTGATTTAAAAATTCAAACGTACCCATTCTGAATAGAAAAAGATCAAGTTTCCATGAAGAGAGACATAATATGACCCATTTTTTTTTAAATCAATATTAAGTCTTCCTTCAGTTACGGTTCATATTTTATGCCTACATTAACACGGAATATTCTTGGATATTCCTTACACATCTCCTATTATCCCTTCACATCTGACAAGTCATTACACTCTTAATCTCTGTTTCTCTTTACTTTATGTATTCTTCGTACCCAGGCCAGATGAGGGCTGTTTTATTTTATTATTTTTGTTTGGCCCGTCCTGGTGTCACAATCATAAAAAAAATATAAAAAATAAAAAATAAAAAAATCAGCTACGGCAGCCTACATAAATAAATACAAAAAATTGATAAATGAAATACTTTTCTACAATATCTGTTAACTATTGGTTGTTAATGTAGTTACTCCCTTAGGCAATATAAGCATTAAGCATTGATATATATATATATATATATATATATATATATATATATATATATATATATATATATATATATATATATATATATATATATATATATATATATATATATATATATATATATATATATATATATATATATATATATATATATATATATATATATTTATATATATATATATATATATATATATATATATATATATATATATATATATATATATATATATATATATCACAATCGCTCGCCACTCATTCCTATTGCTAGCATGCTCTCTTGCTTCCCTCACATCCATCCTCCTATCTTTCAAGGCTCTCCTTACTCCATCCATCCACCCAAACATAGGCTTCCCGCTAGCATTTCTCACATCAACACTCGCATTCATCACCTTTTTCAGCAGTCTTTCATCATCCATCCTTTCCACATGGCCAAACCATCTCAGAACATTCATATCTACTCTGGCTTCAATTTCTCTCCTCACACCCGTTCTTGCTCTCACCACTTCATTCCTAACCCTATCCAATCGAGATACACCAATCATACTCCTCAGGCATTTCATCTCAAACTCATTTACTTTCCGTTTCTCACTTACTTTCATACCCCATAACTCTGATCCATACATAACAGTTGGCACAACCACTTTCTCATACAAAACTTTCTTAACAATCATTACCAACCCTCTATTCTTCATCACTCCTTTCAATGCACCCAACACTTTACATCCTTCATTCACTCTGTGACACACATCTGCTTCCACTCCACCATTTGCAGCTATAACCAAGCCTAAATACTTAAACTGATCAACTTCCTCAAGTGTCTCTCCATTCAACATAACATTCAATCCAGCACCATCCTCATTTCTTGTACACCTCATAACCTTACTCTTTTCCACATTCACTCGCAACTTCCTTCTTTCACACACCATTCCAAATTCTGACAGTATATATATATATATATATATATATATATATATATATATATATATATATATATATATATATATATATATATATATATATATATATATATATATGGGGTTCCACAGGGCTCTGTTCTTTCACCTACTCTTTTACTTCTCTTCATCAGTTATCTACAATCCCCATCTTCCTCTCTTCTTCATGCCTTTGCTGACAATTCTACCCTTCACTTTTCCTCTGCCTTTTCTTCACAACCTGCATCTGCTACTCGTAATCAGTCAGTCCCGCATCACTCTTTCTTCTACTCTCAACTCCGATTTCCAGAGGGTACCTGAGTGGGGCTCTCAAAATTTAGTTTAATTCAATGCTTCCAAGACCGTTTCTGCCAATCTCTTTATGTTCTTCTCCTCCCGATGACCCTATTGTCTTCTAAACTAACGAGGTTTACCCTCTTAACTCTATCAACATATTAGGAATCCAAATTTCCTCTAGCTTGTCTTGGAGGAATCACATAATCCAAATTTCAAAAAAAAAAATTATGTCCCGTTTCGTCTTCGTTATGTAGACTCCCAAGACCAAACCAATGCAAATCAAAAAGTAAATTTTCTTCCAGTGTAAATAAGATATTATGCTTGTAAGGTATTTATTATAGTTTGATATGATACTAGGAGGCTAGTTTTATATTGAAAGTTATAGAAGTAGCCAAGAACTCGAACAACTGCGCTGCTCACGTAGATAAAAGTTTTCATTGATATGGAATTAGTCCTTGAGTAGACTATTTACTATGAAGATGTGCCAATAATATATGATGTAGAAATGATTTCATTACATTTATTATCAGTTTACTTCATAATGTGAAGCTTTTCATGTATGTCGGTGTTATGTGAAGCTTTTCATGTATGTCGGTGGTTATCGCACCGAGGCCAAGTCTAGCCTACTGATAAACACCACTTATAAATTCATGGTTTGATTTTTAGAATGGTAGTATAAGACGGCCCATATGCCTGAAGGCCACCCTTACATTTGCTAAGAAAGTGTTGTGACTTGTCATATGTGAAGGCATAACAAGAGATGTATGCGCATATTATGCATACATTCATAAATACATACCTATGTATATATGTATGTATTTACCTAACAGCGTTTACCTAATTATGCTTATGGGAAAGAGTCACATGCTCGCAACTCCACGTCTCATGATCGGGTTATTTTTGTTTTCTTTTTTATTTTGCTCAGTAATTTTTATCATATTTGTCCTTAACACCCTGGTTACAGTTTGCATTTACTATTTCCTCGCTTAGCGAATTCCAATCATCAAACAATTTAACACGAAAAAGGTATTTCCTTACATCCTGCAAGGAATTTTTCTTACGAAGATCCATACTGTGACCTGTTGAGCTGCTCAATAGAAGTCTCATCTGCACACTGCTTACATCATTATGGGCCAGTCTGCCTGTCGGTCAGTCTGTCAGTCTCGTTTCTTATGATTCGCAAAATAATGAAATGACATCATAACCCTACACTATACCACCAAAGCATTCCTTTTCAGCATTTAATAGAGCTTGCCGAGGCATCTCTCTCTCTCTCTCTCTCTCTCTCTCTCTCTCTCTCTCTCTCTCTCTCTCTCTCTCTCTCTCCTCTATCTCTCTCTCTCTCTCTCTCTCTCTCTCTCTCTCTCTCTCTCTCTCTCTCTCTCTCCAGTAGATATATATATATATATGAAGTTTTGGTGGAACAGAACATCTACGCATTATGGCGTCGATTAAATCTCCCTCTCTTTTATGATTTAAAAAAAAGGAAGTCTAGATATGTTACATGCGTTGAGTGTCGTAGAAGGCGACTATGGAGGATAGGAGAGCAGGAGGATGCTAGCTAATGCATCAGAGCTTTTGAATTCCATTTCACCCTTAAAATTTGGCCACGAAGGCTCGATTTCATTCCGGGGAGTTAAGTAATCCATCCGACATTCATCCCCCAGCTCGAACATGTATTTGTATTCCGTCCACCCCTTTCAGATAGGGTCAAATTGCGACACATTAAACATTGTCATACGAAGGAAAGAGGAAGGTTTATATTTATCTTGGTCATATTTTAAACCCTTTTTTTGTTTAGTAAGAGGCGACTGAGAGGGATAAGATAGCAGGAGGTTCGTAGTTCCCGTTTCAGTGAATTTCTGTTCTTGCAGCGAAACATCAAGGAGAGGAATCGTGTATGTTCTGAGATTGAATGATATATCACTGCATTGATTCATTAGATATCTTTAGGAGGAGCAGTAGCTCTTGAGCCATCTAATTATTATTATTATTATTATTATTATTATTATTATTATTATTATTATTATTATTATTATTATTATTTATACGCGTCTATTACAAGATACCTGAGAGCAGCTGAATGAATATAGAAGATAGAGAGAGCTTTAAGGGACTAGTCCACCAGTATTCCATACTCTCTCTCTCTCTCTCTCTCTCTCTCTCTCTCTCTCTCTCTCTCTCTCTCTCTCTCTCTATATATATATATATATATATATATATATATATATATATATATATATATATATATATATATATATATATATATATATATATATATAGAGAGAGAGAGAGAGAGAGAGAGAGAGAGAGAATTTTTTCTTGTAAAATATTTTATACTATAGATTATAGAATAATGAACGCGATACATGATAAATAAAGAAATGTACATTTATAGGGACATAACAAAAGCGATTGAACCTGTCGTGTATAATGGGCTCCGGAAAGGCCCGTTATGGAGAGCATATGAAATATATAGAGAAATACAGAAATAGCTAAAGGGTTGATAATAATAATAATAATAATAATAATAATAATAATAATAATAATAATAATAATAATAATTATAATAAAAATAATAATAATAATAATTAGATGGTGGTAGTAGTAAAGAGTTAGTAACGAGAACTTGGGCATTTGGTGTGGGGAGGGTCCTCCATACATACCATTATGCTGGCGTAACACATAGCCAAAACTCCTGACCCGACTCTTAAGACCGCGTTCCGACGGAATCTTCGCTCAATCCTTAGAGATCCGGCAGATTTTTTAGCCGACAGGAAATTTAAATTTTTGACCGTTACGACTGGGCCAACCATGCTCCCGACGCTCCCTACCCATCGTAGGGGAACGTACACGTTCGTAGGGGGTTGTTCATTTTCATTATTTTATACTGAGAAGATATTAAGTTTAATATTTTACATTTAATAATGTAATAATGGTTCATCTTTGTCATTCACAGAATCCTTCAAATGTAAGTTGTATGTACTGGTAAACGCAAATAAAAAGTTATTTGGTATAGTTATATTTGCCCTTACTTTTCCATTTATATAATTATGTTAGAATTGATCCTAGTGAACAATAAATATATGGAATATATATATATATATATATATATATATATATATATATATATATATATATATATATATATATATATATATATATATATATATATATATATATATATGGGATATTTGTGAAAGTATAACCCTGATTTATATATTTGGCACTTCAGCTACTTATATATATAAGTAAATATATGTTGGCCATGTATGTTAATATATTTCATATATTTTGTTTGACACATTTATGGATTTGATTAATTCATATTTTGATATGAGGGAAAAAATAAATGCACTAATATCATGGTAAACAATAAGAAATGCACTAATATCATGCTAAAACAATAAAAAAATGCGGCAAGCGGAGCAGGAAAACTGAACGCCCAGGACTGGGTTGTCAGAAATGAGACCACGCATGCGCGCGCTGTCTTTTCGTACTGCGCTGCCAGACGTATAAGCGAATTTTTAAATTTTTAACGGTTCCAGACCCGGAGGACTGCGTACGCCGGGTAGGATCGATCCTCTGGATCGTACGCGGGCGTTCACCTTCTCCTACGCCCGTGTACTATCAAGAAGATCGATCTTACCCGTCGTACGCAGTCTTCTACGACTGATTTGGTCTTCCGAATCACGGAGATTATTGGGTGCAGCAGCCAGTTATCGTAGGCCCTCCACGACGGTTCAGGACCCCCTCGATTTTTTAAACTACGTAGGACCGTTAGGATTCCGTCGTACGCGGACGAAAAATTACACCCGATTATCGTAATGACGTCATTGCTGCCGGAAGGATTCCGTCTTTAGCCGGTTTTAAGAGTCGGGTCGGGGGTTTTGGCTATGTGTGACGCCAGCATTACATAAAACCTTTGGGTGAAAAGACACGAAAAGCAACACCAAGAATCGATTTCATTTATTTTTATTTGCATTTAGTCCGCATTCATGTCGTGGATTTACACTGACGTGAACTTCAAAAGAAATACATATAACCAAAAAACATGGTATAAAATTGGCATCAAATCTTCTTCTTCCTCTATTAGCGTTCCCATTTTCATATGGGGTCGCATCTCTTCACTAGTCGTCTCCACTGGTTCCGGTCCATCACTTGCTCCTCCCCTAGCTGTCATTGGATAATAAAAGAAAAAAAAATTTCAAAAAATAAAATATGGCAACATTTTCTCTGTCGCCAACTCTCGGAATCTGGGATCATGAGGAAATATCAGCTAAAGAGACACTCTCCCTCTCTGCATCATCAGGCATTTTAGTGCGGGAAAAAAAAAAAAAAAAAAAACGAGTGGATATCAAAAAGCTAAGAGTGTATTATTATTATTATTATTATTATTATTATTATTATTATTATTATTATTATTATTGTTTGATCTTTGATGTTGGTGTTGATGTGACCAAGTGTATGAAAACTTAGCATGAGGGTCTGCCCCTCTCTTTTTTTCTCTATTTAATTTTCGTGCTTTTCCCTCCAATTCCCTTATATCCTTAATCCCCTCCCTTTTTTCTCCTCCTATCCTATCCCATAAAAAAAAAAATGTCTAAGGTAGTTGTTATTTCTGACATTTAAATATAATAATAATATTCATCTCAAGTGATTTTTAGGTGAATATTTACGCCACAGTGAGTGAAAATGAAAAATACGAAATATTTCAAAATAAAGTTTGAAGAAACTAAAAGCTGTCCAGTCCAAGTTAACTCCAATTCTTAACTAGGGTGAACTAAGCGCTACTACTAGGCCTATCCTAAGTAACCTAACCCCAACTAACCTAATCAAATTTAATGTTTTACTAGTTTTTTTTTCTAATTTGGGGTGTGAAAGTAACATTTATTCATTATTAATAAAACACACACACACACACACACACCTCATTATTCTAATTATAATAGTCATTATTTATTTCAATTATTATATTTCTCTGCGAATACAAATACATGTTCAAGCAGGGGAATGAATGTCGGATGGATTTCTTAACTCCCCGGAATGAAATCAAGCCTTTGTTGCCAAAATTTAAGGGTGAAATGGAACTGAAAGGCAATGATGTATTAGCTAGCATCCTCCTGCTCTCGTATCCTCCATAGTCGCCTTCTACGACACTCAACGAATGTAACAGATATGATAGAATGGATAGGGATCGATATTTTGATATGGCTGGCTCTAGAACTAGAGGTCATAGTTTGAAGCTTTGTAAGAAAACTTCTTTGCAGGATGTAAGGAAATACTTTTTCAGTGTAAGAGTAGTTGATAATTGGAATTGGCTAAGCGAGGAGGTAGTTAATGCTATCTCAATCCATAGTTTTAAGAACAGGTATGATAAGTATCACTAAGTATAAAATGGAACCGATCAGGAGACGGGAAGATACGAGCTTTGGGCTCTTTCCCGTAAACACAATTAGGTAATCACAATTAGGTAATCACATATATATATATATATATATATATATATATATATATATATATATATATATATATATATATATGTGTGTGTGTGTGTGTGTGTGTGTGTGTGTGTGTGTGTGTGTGTGTATGTAAGGGTTATATATATGGAATGAAAGCTAGGTCTTAACGTCATATAAAGTCATTATTTTCTTTTTTTTCAGTAATGACTCGGCATTTGTAGATTATATATATATATATATATATATATATATATATATATATATATATATATATATATATATATATATATATATACAGTATGAGCTATTATATTCGTAATATATTAATGAAATCTTGTATACACATACATCCGTACACACAAACAAACTTTTAAATGACTTAAGAATGAGTGAAACCTTGTGTGTATATATATATATATATATATATATATATATATATATATATATATATATATATATATATATATATATATATATATATATATATATATATATATATATATATATATATATATATATATAACAAATGCAGTCACCAACAGATTTACCCCAAATTTTTTGTATAACAATTGTTACCCGAAGATGAAGTTAGGCCGAGAGAGCAAAATAAGTTAAGCAGTTTATAGCTTACTTATGAATATCAATATCTCTCATATAGCCCTTTTCACGTCATCTAAGAAATTGTAATGTGTGTGTGTGTGTGTGTGTGTGTGTGTGTGTCTGTGTGCAGACCCATGAATCTCTGGCTGGCGAATGTTACGGAACAAGCGCACGCACTGTCTT